>JAHPZR010023088.1:0-17500 GCA_019787425.1 Platygyra sinensis | reverse complement strand
ATTGCAGATTATTTTAGCTTATTTCGCCTTCGATCGATCGCAGAATTGCTAAATTTTGTTGATCTGTAGCTTAATATTTGGAAAAAGTGAAAACTAAAAAAACGCTGTTTGTACATTTTTTAAAATTATCTTTTCTCTGATGGCTCATATACAGGATGGTAAATGGTCGTGGCTCGTTTGTTTCTCGGCGACACTTTCTTGGTTGGCCGCTTTGGGATTTGTGTTTAGTTTTGGAATTTTCTTTCCAGTATTCATGGATTATTTTAATGAATCGAGAGAGAAAACAGGTAAGTTATATGTTGAATATGTTGTCCCTCGTTTTGTGGCACCTGAGTCCATGAGCCATGGAACAATAAGTTAATGAATCAGTGAGTCAAGGTCACGATTGGTAAAATCCAACTCTGCAGTTAGCCTGAATAGCGCTCCTAGTAGCAATAACTCTTCGGTTAGCCGAAATGGCAATTCAGTTAGCCTGAACGGTGCTCAGGTCAGATTGTTCAGTTTAAGTAACCCTTAACTTAAACAGTTAGCTCTCAATTATGATATACTGGCACTTGAAAGCTCTCAATTATGGTGATGGTATTTATACTCATTGACCCTGAGTGATTCATTAACTCGGCAAGACTTCATTGACTTATATTTTACTTTTAATAGTCTGCCTTCCTCTAAATGTCTGACTGAGGTGAGGTGAAATAACCAATACACTTAAATCCGTAAACCACACGCAAAATATATCTGCCTTTTATTTATTATTTGCATTTAATTTTGATTTTCATTATTTTTTCGTTGAGAGGGGGGGGGGGAGAAAGTTCTTGGCGTAATGTGTCGTGTGACACTCAAGAAAAAGTATTGCAGTTCACAGAAACAGAGATGCAGTTTCCGCTTTGCTGTTTTTTTTTCATTTTGCGGTTCGGCGCACGTGCACGCGATGATGTGTCAACACAACAACAACTTTATTCACTTGTACTCGTGGCGGAATACCTTTGTTGTTCTATTGCTTTCTTTCTGAGTCAACATCTAGTTTAACTATCACAGCTTGAGTACGCAGAACGACTGATGCACAGATTTCCGTGAAAATGTCACCAGATCGACTTACACAGAAAATGCTGCATTAGATATTAACATAGAATTTATTATTCCAGCCCAAAGGATTTACTGTGGACACGCACCAGTTTTCTTGTGCTTCTGATTGGTTCATGAACAATAGAATTGCGCGTTGTATAAGAGTCGGAACAATCAAACGAAATTTTATCAATGAGAAAACTGATCAGTTCCATTGCGGTTTTTTTCGCGACTATAATAAGTGCAAAGTTCTCAGAGGCTAATTTTCCGCTAGAGTGACCAGCTAGTTTTCGATTTTATAGCAGTCGAATGGGCGAAATTAAAGCTTGAAGATGGGCCGAGCCTTGGAGAAGAGTGGACATACATAAATCCTGACTTCATGTTGTACCGGCAAGAAGTCATCGTCGGTCACTGAAGCAATCTATTCTCTCTTGGGGCAATTAAACTGCATTCAAAAGCCACTGTAAATCTTTGAAGTGTAAATCCTGAATTGCAGTCGTATTCATGCGACTACGTAGATTAATTGACGTTTAATCATCTGAAAATAGTTCTTTTCAGAACGGGGGATGAAGTAAAAAACGCCATGGATCGAATAGCGTGCCGAAAAATAGGAGGCTTAAATTGGGTTCAATCACCAAAAAAGGTTTCCTAATCTTATCACGATACACAAAGTAAATTGCGCCGTGAATAGCGTGCCGAATAAAGTGGGAGTGGCCCAAAAAAGTGTTTTTTTTTTGCGTTTTGCAATCATTAATTTATCCGCGCTCGGGTTGCTCGCTTGCTTACAATCATATGAATGAAAAAAGGAAAAACAAAATACAGAACAAAAACTGCCCATGGACAGTCACTGACTGAGGAGCAATCACTGGAAGAGACTTTTAAGGAAGATACATGAAGAGAAATTATAAGATAACATTATGAGTATTCTACTCTTAAAAATTAGTTCAAAACTATGACCTAATAAATAGCTAATAAATGGCTAATAGCTAATAAATAGCTGATAAATGCAACAACTGATTTGTACTTTTGCTTGTCTGATTTTCTTAGCTTGGGTAGGTTCACTTGCCATGGCACTCATGAATTTTTCTGGTCTCATATCCGGAGCTCTCGTTAAAAGATTCGGTTGCCGTGTCACCACTCTACTCGGGGGATTGTTGTGTTCGTTAAGTCTTGGCCTCTCTTCCCTGGCGAAGAACATTCTTACGCTATATCTAACCTACAGTGTTTTATATGGCCTGGGCACTAGTTGTGTGTTGTCTGCAAGCCTCAACATCATCAGCAAGTACTTCAAAAAAAGGCGATCAATGGCGACTGGGATTGTTACGTGCGGGCAAGGAGGAGGGGTCCTTATCCTGGGTCCTCTTTTGCAGACCATGGTTGACGCCTTTGGTTGGCAGACCACCTATCAAATAATGGCCGGCGTGGTTCTATCTCTGTGTCTATCTGGACTTACCTACAGTCCTAATGTAGAGAATGAAGACGCTGATAATGCTGTTGATCCTACAGTTGTTGAAGCAGACGCGAAGACAAGCACTACCGAGGGTGTCCAAATTGAACAAGCTGGACACGAAGGAGGGGCAAAATCGCGGACTTCTGCGGAAGAGAAGAAAGAATGCCATGTTTTCTTAACTGTATGGAAGGAACCCAAATTTGTGGCCTTGGTCTTATCAGCATCTGTTGTGATGTTTGGTCATTTTGTACCCCAGATTCACTTGGTAAATATATTTTTTAGCATTTTTTCTCGCAACGTGTGACGGAAGAATACACATAGCCACATTCCTCGGCACATAAGGCTAAGAACAAGCGCAAGATTAGCGTTTATCAGTCATCGCAGAACCTCTCCCGGGAAACTTATCTCAAAAGTGCGACATTTTAGACCGGTACAGTTCGGGGTACAGTTGCTATGAATCAATTTTAGTTTTTCCCATGTCTTCAAGTCCTCAAGTATCTCCTGTGTCGATTGACAACAAAAAGATACAAGATAAAACACACTTTTCATGTTTATTTTTAGGTGCGATACTGTGAAGATATCGGAATCACTGCTGACGCGGCATCCAGGCTCTTCGTCTATTATGGACTCGCTTCTTGTGTCGGGAGACTGGTAACTGGTCGATTGTGCGACTTCCAGAAAGTCAATACATTTTACGTCTATCAGGCGGCCGAGCTAGTCCTGGGAACGTCAATTTTGGTTGTTACCATGGCGACATCTTATGTCCATGTTACTGCCTTTGTTGTGATATACGGATTCTGTGATGGTTTGTTTATTACAACACTGAATGTTCTCATAATAACGTGTGTGAGACCCTCAAGAGTTCCTGTCGCTCTTGGCTGGCAGTTGCAAGTGACCTCATTATTTTTGGCCAGCGGTCCGCCAATCGCAGGCACGTTATTTGAGTTGTTAGCTTAACATTGGATCTTAAGGTCTTTATAAAAATATAAGTAGAGGCGGGGTGATTTAACCCCAACAATCATTTTGTTCACTTGTTTTTTAGTCTAAAAAACCAGTCTATCACGATATAATGATTGTAATATCATGAACTTGTATTTTTTTCGTCTCAGGTCTCATGGCTGACTCTTTGGGCTTCTACACGCATGCCTTTTACATGTCTGGCGCTGTGGTAATCGCAGGCGCGTGTATACCTTCCCTGCTGTTCTTTACTAAGAGGAATGAATCTCGGGTGACATTACCAGATATTTGGCATTTCAATGAAGCAATGGATGATATTTCTGTTACTATGGACCCGAGGCTGGGAGAGGAGACTACCACCGGTTCACGGCGGAATTCAATAGTTTGCCCGAGTTCTGTTTAACTTGTCATTCCATCAAGCATGCCTTCAGTGATCAATCCAGTCCATGCCTTGACATGAACTGGATTTTTCTGTTTTGCGCAGCAGAGGCAGCCATGCGTGGCATTCGAGACACTGTAATCTACAAACAAATATACATTAAAATGCGCGTGGCGGAATACAGAAACAAACATGCCGATGTATATAGCGACCAACCTATTTCAAGATATTTTAGCCACGCGGGGATTCCCATATAAAAGCAAATGGAGGTACTTGTGGGAAGTTTTGAAAAAAATCCCTAAGAGACTGCCAAGATCCTATTTTATGGGCGTGGCTTGAAATATTTCACCCTTTTATAGGTACCAATTCTGAAACAACACATTAATGGACACTTTATAAGCTTTAATAGCGTAAATGACTATTGATCGAATATCGCGTTGTCGCAAAGATGATTATCAAATATGTCCTGTCATATTTTTTCAACCCAATATCTTGAAAGGTACCTAATGAGGCTAGATAAACACTCTTAAGGTGGTATGATACCCTTAAATATGGTGATTTTCATGAAAAGCTCAACTTTTTGAAAATACAAGATTTAAGACCCTTGAACACTTGTCGAAAACATTTTGAAGTGATCTTGCTAATTTTCCTCTAGATGAGTGCGAAATTTAAGGAAAGTACACAGTGGTATAATTTTTTTTACCTAGCAACGGCCATAGCAACGGTTGTTTACCATAAGAAAGTGGCCAAAACTATGGATTAGTCTTAAATAGCAAACCTTTGGTATATTTGATTTTCCTTATCAAAATTATGAGAGAAAAACTCGCGACTATAAAATATTATATGATAACCAAATTAATGCGCGCGCTCTGATTGGTCAATCAGCTGTGGGTTATTGAGCCGGTAAACCCACGGAAAAATCGCGCGTCTTCTGAATTAATTATTATATAAAGCAATAGACCACAAGTTTCCTATGAGTTATAGGCTGATAAACCACTTGGGATGTTGGTAGAACACTCGAAGAATTCGTAAACCACTCGCCTGCGGCTCGTGGTTTACTAATTCTTCTCGTGTTCTACCAACATCCCGCGTGGTTTATCAGCTTATAACCCATAGAAACTTGTGGTCTATTGCTTAAATGAACTAGTTTGATCAATTTTAGTAACACAGTCTGTCTCTGCTTTTATTTTAAGAGAATTATAGACTATTCGCGTCTGTGAGCTTCTACTCGTTGAGCTATTCAAACCGTCTTTTTCCTTTAGTTAAATTTAACAATATATAACTATAAAAGGTTAGTGAAACATCTTGTAAAATAGCAATCATCTTTTTACACAACAAAATAACAGGATTGAGTTTTGAGCACTTCGTTGAAGGAAAGAAAGCTTTTCAAGACAAGTTTCCTTTGCTTTCTTTGTGCATTTCATATGATATTACAATACTCGAGGAATATGGTAAGCCTGTGACGGATAAGAAGCCTTGCGTTACGGACACATTAAGTTAATAATTATTAGTGATCTTTAGTTCGTAATGAAACCTGATCTTTGTATGAAGAGGAGAAAGAGACGCACACTAGGTGTAGATAGCGGAGATACTTTTGGAGATATTTGCTTGTGGAGATATAGATATTTACCGTGTTACCCACCCTTAGAAGGATTATAACGTAAGTTCTTCACTTTTAGTTTCTTTCACTATAATATTATTTTGTTCCTCGATCATTTTCTGTCGTTTGGTTATTTCGTGGCGTAATGCACATTTATGTAATTTTTTAGTTCTCACCGCGCATACTTCAATCAGTAATCGAATAAACCGACAATCAAGGACAAGAAGTTGTGTGTGGTTGATCACGGCGAACTCCGGATCGATACTTTGAACAAGGACTCGGTTCGGGCCCGTTGTTACTTTTGAATAACATGCTTTCAACTTAACAAGGAGCCCGGGGTGGGGGGGGGGGGGGTACTCCCTATAATAGCCTATACGGGCGGGAGGCTCCGCCCGAAAGGGGTACCTTTTTCAGGCTTCAGGTATATGAAAGGGTAGGGATTTCACAAGTTGAGGTATATAAAAGGGTAGGGAAATCGGTCATTTAAGTATTTACCAGGTATTTACAAGGGCCTTTAACTATAATATTTCGAGTAGACGCCACTTACGGCTGTATCAGTTTATTTGTTAAGCACTACATGAAAATGAGAACAAGACTTCCTAAAGTAGGTATGTGAAAGGGGTACCTTTTTTAAATAAAAGGTATATAAAAGGGTAAGGGGTTGGACCTCGGGGCGGAGCCTCCCCGTATTAAACTTTGGTAAGTACCCCCCTCCACCTCCCCGGGCCAAGGAGTAGAAACGTCCACAAAACACAGCGAAAAGCCATGATCATCAACCGTCTGATTTGGACCCCTTCCGATCAACAAGACAGGCTGTCGCGTTTTGGTCTGAGAACGGTGCAGTCAGTTTTCTGGAAAAAAGGAGAACGTGCGAACGTGTCTATTCATCAAACGTGACTTACGTTCTGCTGGATTAATTGATTTTAACCACTGATTCTTGTCGTTTCCGGATTTGATCGTGTCCGATCCAGCGCAGCGCTGATTCTCAGCTGCATCGTCTGTTTATCGCAGCCACACAGCTGATCCGAGTCCATTCTATCATAACTTCTTCCTAGCTGTTCGTCTCCTTCCCAAGCTCAGGACTGGGCTAAATTGATTGCTAAAACTGTTAGGGATGCTGGCTAAGATGATGCGTAAACAAACAAAAACTAGTTTAAGTAGAAACGATAGTACAGCTAACAAGGATACAAATGTATAAACTGATTTGTGGTTGGCGTATAAAAATAGCAAATAAACATTCCATTTCAGTTCAGCCATTTCGAACAGTAACAGTTCGCTAGGGAGATTAGTGCAGCCCGGAGCTTTGAGCCAACTTAGCAAATATAGGTAAAACTATGACTTAAAACTACTTAACAATTAGACTACGAGCCCGAGTTTTCTACGAGCAGACTATCAGCTAGCAGATGGAAAACGGTAATATAGCCAATCAAATTTACGGATTCACAATAGACTACGGTAAATTTATACTAATTGACATTATACTACGCAATAATAATAATATGTATTTAAAACAATCACTTACCTCTGTAATGAGAATGTTAGTCGTAGTTGCTCTTCCTTCACACTAGTTGTGTGGAATAGTCTAAGCGCTTTTAAAGCTTGAAAACCGGAACACCAACTAATGCTGATTGGCTAGTCTTCAGTGCCGCGGTCAAAAATATTAGGTTAGCGAGAAACTGGATATAAATAGATATTTTGTCGTGCCTGACGGTGATGTCAATTAAGAGCGTCAGCTTCGGCTGTACGTAGCAAATTGCTCATTGTCAGCACTTTCGTATCTACAGCTCCGGATACCCCTAGTTTCCGGATAAAAACAGCTCATGAAACGTTTTTTTTTTTTGTTTCTGTTTTTACGCTCGAGAAGCTATTGTTTGGTGAAATAATATTTCCTTAATAGTTTTCTTCAATCTTCGATTGATATGGATAACATGTTGAGGAGAGACTAGTCTATGGTAAACAGCTATTTCCCGCCGTATATTAATTAAGTTCCTGTTATGATCTATAGACATCGAAGTCAAGAAGTTAACTATGTGTCAGCAAAAAAGGACCTTTGTTTTTCAAGGCCATAAGTTTCACATCTCTGGAAACTTGATAGAAAGGAGTTAGTGTTCACAATTCGACAAGGAGCTAATATTCACAATTCGGCAAATCAAACGATGAGCTATCAGATAACAACTATCTTAAAAATCTGATGAAGACTAAGGCTATCTTACGATTGATCCTATCTCGATTATGAGCAGTGTAAAAAGTAAAACTATCAATGCAGTCTATAATTGCAATCAAGCTTAAAATACCTCCTAGATAAAATTATGCACGAAAATGATAATCACATAGAGCGGGATGGACTAATTTGAAAATAAGTTTTATATCTTTTCATTTCTCAGTGGACATGATGTTCCTACATGACGAGCGGCCATAGATTACACTGTTTGATTAGCTTATAACTAGATAGCGTTAGAATGAGACCATTTGATGACCAACATATATGGAACTATTTCATATTCAAAATGTTGCACTGAAAAGCATCTGGACTCTACAACTCATCTTTCGATATCTTTTCCTTGGTCTCTTCCGTATCTTTTTCTTCCTCTTGAATCAATGTTGGGAACAATTCATTCCAGAAGGCAGCAGTACTTTGTTTGAACCCAAATTCTACTCTCGGTTGCAAGTCAATGACAAGAATAGCTTGTTCATCTTCAGTGAATTCAGGCCATGTGAACTTAGAGAACGCGGAATTTGGCAATGCACTGGGATGCCTAAGGATGGTGCAAAATAAAAGGAAAACGTAATAGATGGATACCTAAAGATCTTACTACTGGGAAAAACTTGTTAACAGGTCCGACATTGGTCTGTTTTTTAAGACCTTCTGTTGTGAGCTCTCTCATTTAGCTTAGATACCAGTTAAATTAGAGTTTTGGCCCTTTGAAGGCTGTTGCAGAATTTTATCTTCATATGAGAAAAGTGGGCGTTCGTAAGAAAAAACAAATCCCATCAGTAGTGAGGCATTACTGAATGCAAAAAGATGTTTTACGATAACTGCAGAAATTCACGCGCGCTCATTGATTAAATTTTATTGTCAATATGCGGACAGACACATAAATTTGAAATTCATGTGACGCGTCAGCGAGCGAGAGCGGGCAATTCGACAATTTGTTATCGTAAAAAACAAATTGATGTCAGTTTTTCATGCGTCTGTCCTGTTATTGACAATGAATTTCGTCATAACATTGTCAAAGTAGTCTGCGGATCCACTCGGCGGCTATCGCCTCGTGGATCCACAGCTACTTTGACAATGTTATGACGAAATTCATGATCAATAACAGGACAGACGCGTAAAAAACTGACGTCAATTTGTTAATTCTATTATTTCTTATAAGGGCTTGAAGCACAAGAGTAGTAGAACTTTATACTTTCAAACTAATGTTAATTCCAGAGCCCCTGTTACTCTTGACCGCTGACCTATAGAAACGTTCTGTAAACAAGACACACGTGACGCGTGATCGTTCTTGAAATTGAAAGTCGCTCTCGCATTAGTACTTATTGCTTACTATGAATAGGCCACGTTCGATATATCAATATTCAGGCATGGCTCCGAGGCTTTCGGGTCAAAATTGCAAATTTTTCAAGTTTCTTTTGTCTCTCAATTCCCAAAAGAGACTTGAATACAAAGAAAACAACACCAAATATAGAAGTTTGACCTGAAAGCCTCGGAGCCATGTTAGAATATTGATATATCGATCGTGACCTATTCCCAGTTATTTAAAATTTCGATGTGGTAATTAATTATACGGAAAAAATGTACTGTTTTTTTTATCATGAGTCCAGACTAATATATTTAAAGTCGTTTGTTAGTTTCCTTACCCAGTTTTGGCAAAGCTCGTCCACATTTTCATAATATTCAGGCTCAAGTCCTTCTCTGGTTCTGAATATTTTGGCGCTAGCATAGTAAAGAACCATGACAACGTCTTGAAAGGTGCTCCAAACACAAAGCCCTGTTCCATGCCATGACTTACACCGATCCACTCTGGGTACGGAGAATGGACTGGGGTGTGGTTAAACAGGTAGGCGTAAGTCTTAAGTCCTCTCTGAAAAAAATTACAAAAACACACTAGCGTGCGATAAACAGGGGGTAGAATGAGGTAGTGCTAGCTATCTGGTGACGTCTGTGTATGCAAAGAACAATAGAATACTTTGACATAGTTACATCGTGACCTGTCTTTTGGAAAAGCAAAAACACATAAAAAATTGAAAAAAGTTGTGAATCGCATGGCGGGAATAATGACCAACTCTTTGGACAGGTACCTCAATGTAATATCTACTTCACGGCATTGCTAATGTTTCTAGTGGAGCAGTTTTCAAGCATGTTCCACTTCTCAAATTGCAACATTTTGGGAAGATACCCCATCGACTCTGCAATCTCAAGATCCGCCCCCGATATGCAGTATACAGCCATAGTTATTGATATTGGACATCATGTGTCTCTGAGACCTAGATAACAATTAGATCCAACAAAGTAGAAACCTGATAATAAGCTTTGGCATCCCGCAGCATGGGTGCAACAAATGCATAATCACCAAGGCACTCAAGCATTGATCGCCGCATGGTGAGTTTGTTTTCTGGGTCAGCGTGGTCCGTGTACTTAGAGAGAACGGCCTTTTCAGCGAAGACGTTTCTTCCTCGGACAAAAACAACGCTATCTTTGATAAAAGCCTCAAACAATTTTCTTTCTACTCCATTCTCGACCTGATCTGGTGGCAACATGGCATACAAGGCTCCTTCATTTGACGTAGTGCCTATCAGAACATCAACGGTGTGGTGAAAATTGCCATTTCTCAACAGTTTAACGGGTAGATCTGGCAAAAATTCGCCATCAACAACAGGACCAGCGATATCTTGCGGACCTCGGTACATGGGATAGATAATTTGGCTTTGCACTTTCAAAATGTCTCCAATAGTTTTGTTCCTTACGCATGAAATCAGTTGTGGACCCAAGCTGCAATTCAGCAGATTGGCAAACATTTCCAAATGTTTTGTGTCTTTCACTTTTCCGCTGTACAGCGGGTACGAGGCTGAGCCACTCTGGATGATAACTCTTTGGAATAAACCTTTAGACAAAGGTGACAACAATTGAAGCGACACGGATACAGCCCCGGCACTTTGACCAAATAAGGTCACTCGTTTGGAATCGCCGCCAAAACTGACAATGTTGTTTTGGACCCATTGCAAGGCTTGGATCTGAAATAATAAAACAAAATCACTGCTGTATTTACACTTCCCCGCTTATTTTACACCTAAAACGTTTATCACCAAATGATCCATGCGGAGTTTTGGATGAGCACGATTGAATTACCAGCTATATACCTGATCCAGCATTCCATAATTTCCCTTTATTTCGGTGTCTGGGATGTTGAAGAAACCAAGTATCCCTAGCCGATAATTAAATGTCACTACGATGATGTCATTGAATGATGCCAGAATGCTCCCTGGGAATTCTGTTGATGAACTGTAAGAGAATCCACCGCCATGAATCCACACCATGACCGCCATCTTGTCATCAGGTTTGATAGTTGACGGCACAAAGACGTTAAGAAAAAGACAATCCTCACTTTCTGGCTCTGAATTGGAATTGATACACATACAAATTATGATCATGAAATCAGCAATTAGTTATTACTTTAAACTCCAGCAAACTCCAGCTACATTATATATAAGTTATTCAGGAGAAATCTTGAAGAGGATAATAATGTTTTTAAAAATCTTTCTAACTTGAATGAAGTTTGTAGCTGGAAGATAAACATGTGACCCACTTCCTTCGTTTTTCCCACAGAAACTACTTGGATGACGAATCTTATTATGCTAAGGTATCCAAATGCCGAGAAAGTTAAGTAAACGCTTGGAAATACAACAACATTTCCTTTTAATACACCCGCTCCAGACTATAGTTGTCCAAGCTAACGGGGGTGAACGTGTAGCATCGTACTACAGAGTACTTTGTTGGTGTCGTAATGAGTGCTCAGCCAATAATTAGTGTCTCAATCCATTGGGTTAACAATAAAAAAAAACGCGTGAAGTGGGCCCTTGATTTTTTGTAAGTTATCAGTTTCAGATAACCCTGAGCGAAGTTTGGGTTCTCAGTCGTGTACACTTATATCTTCGGAAGTTGAAGGTGCCCGTCGTTTAAAGTAGACCCTCACACTGAACACACTTGGTAGCTATATAGTGGCATCGGCTAAAAAACATGGACTCTCGACGATGGCCAATGGGCGATGGACGCCCGGGGAGGGGATGCTCTCAAACGCTTTTTTGGAGGCAGGTATACGACTCGGGCCTTGAAACTTTTACCAAACCACATTCCCAGAGACTCTTATCTTCTCGCCCTCCCGGAGACAGAGAGGAGGGCGGGAAGGTGAGAGACGCTGGGAACGAGGGTTACTTGTACCATATATATTAAATTCTGTAATTCAGACTTGAACAAAAACTCCATGCCCGGTTTCAGACATCTAAAATTAGTGCACGGCTCCAACAAAGAACCGCTGCTAACCAGGAATGGCTTCCATTTGTGTAGACCGGTGATTTGAGAAGGGCTACAAATTTGCCATTGTTGCTGCGGAAAGAAAATATTTCCGCGTAAACAGAATGCCCAATATAAAAGTCAAAGCGAAATATATATTCTCTTTCAGACCAAAATGGTCAAAATCTGGAGCTCTATACCTTTTCTGATGCAGACCAAAACCCCTCAAAAACAATACCCTTTAAGAGAAATATCCTGGTGACAGTGGACATGCAAAAAGTTGACAGGACCAACGCGAACCAATTGGTGAAGATAGGAAAACTTTGACCGTCAAATCCCCCGGGGGGGGGGGGTACTCCCTTATAAGAGCTTAATGGGGACGTGCGCCCAGCCAGGGTATGTTTTTCGGGATTTTTGTCTTTAACAGGGTATCGAATGTGTCATTTTTTGTCTTAATCAGGGTATCGGTTTAACAATTTTTGTCTTAAATGGGATATCTTTTCTTGGATGATAAACGGCAAAATTTTTACAAGCTCTTGTAAATTACTATTGACTTCCGTTTACTTTGGCATTGATACCAGGCACGTTATTAATTGATTACACAACAAGAAAGCCACGCAATTTGTAACCGCAACTTTTAATCTGTCTTAAACAGGGTATCAAAAATCGGAATTCTGTCTTGAACAGGGTAGGAAAATCAGCGATATTTGTCTTAAACAGGGTCAGGGTATGAGGGGCGCACCCAGGAATATATCGAGTACCTCCCCTGGGGTCAAATCTTTGCTCTATCGAGCTTTTCAAAGACGTCCTCTTTCTGTACGAAAGCAGGCAACGGTCTTTATAGATCTCTCTAAGCAGGAGCTGATTAATTTGTAAAGCCGGCATCCTTTCACTTTATTTAACTTTAATTTAACTGCAAGGTAATCCTGGTAGCCTCTGTTCTGTAGCCCGTTGGTTTTTGAATCGTTGGTTAATTGTGATTAATTGCTTGACGGAACCTCAATTCAAAACCTTCCATTGTCGACCATCGTCCATCGTCCATCGTCCATCGATCGTCCGTTCCCGGCTAAGGTCCTGGCCCCGGTTGTTCAAAGGCTGGATAACGCTATCCACCGGATAAATCGCTATCCAGTGGATAAGTATTGACAAACCAAACCACGCTATCCGCTGGATAGGGATTTATCCGGTGGATAGCGTTATCCAGCCTTTGAACAACTGGGGCCTGGTCAGTACATGCCCCCGACAGTAAATTATTCATGACTTTAATTCTGTGTTTGTTTGTTTTCTTACAGGACGGGAAAATTTGTCATTTGCTCTTCAGTTGTAAACATGGCATGCCTTTAAGTACGCACAATACTTCCATAAAAAACTATCGCCAGTGTACTTTCAGAAAATAGCTGTTGAATGGCTATCATCACCCATGCTGTGCTGTTGACAGACTACTTGTCAGCCGGTTGCCAACTACTGCACTTATGCTAATTATTCAAGAAGTCTCTGCTGGTCACGCAAGCAATTTCTTAGATGGGCAGAAAGTTTTCTTTTCTTAATGCTGGTTTTTTTTTTTGGAATAATTTCAGGCCTCTTCTCTCGAATATATTAAAAACATACAAAACTAAGAGATGCAACATCGACAAAGAAATCAACTTGAAATAACCTGACCTGGTTCAAAACCGCTAATCGGCACCGGCAGACTCGGTCGTGGGCAAGCTTTTCCATAACTGGTTGCATCTCTGATTCCAGACCAGGGTTTTGCAGGCCTTGGATCGGCAAACCTCAAGTCTCCAACTGGAGGTTCTGCATACGGGATGCCAAGATACTCGTAGGTTGCTTTACCAAGCGGAAGAGACTCGATCTTGCCCATGACTGCTCCAGTCTCGGTCTCCACGGTTGGGAGACTTTTAGTGTCGTCTTGGTCGCCTCGGATTAACTTTAAACCGAAAACGAAGTAGCATGCCAAAACTGGAATAAGAGAGTGACGGTGTAGTGATCTCATCGCCAAACTATAGTTTTCGTTTTACTGTTCTATGCTCTTGTGCAAGTGAAATGATTACAGTTGTGTTACACGCCACTGACACATATACTCTATCCAGATCCCACTCTTTTCTGTCTTGTACCACACGCAGCTCCGTAGCTAGTAACAGGCCAACCGAGGCACTTGCCTCGGTCATTTCTTTGGCTTCTGTTGTTTATAGTACCTAATACCTAGGAAGAGAACTCAACCATGGACTGATTGCCTCAGTCATAAGTTATTCATAGACATTGCCTCAGTCAAAATTTTTTTCTGGCTACGGCCCTGACACGTGGTACTCTTTATTCCGAAAATAAGGCAAGAGGATATCATGAAGCCCAGATCACTTTCGCTGCAATGTACTGCAATGTACTGTACTGTCCTGGATAAGCAAATGTCCTCCTCCAGGCGTGACAAAATTCGTCCGGGGGTAGGGGAGACAGCACTGTTGGAGTTGACTGATGCACTGCCATAGTGTCCTTTTATATTGGGGTCAAGTTACTGTGAATAAAACAATGTTCGATAAGACCTAAAATTAACCGATAATTAAAATAGTCACTAAATTTACGTTACTGGATGCGGATGTCACCTGACCAGATAGCGTGACATCTATGAAACAGCAAATATTGACAATGCTCGGTCGCCGAGGTGAGAAAAGGGGAAAAAGGTCGAAGAAAATAATACACAGCACTGACAGCAGCACTGAACAACGGAAAACACTCTTCGATATGCAAGTAGTTAAATTTCGTATTAATTTCTTGACCGTGACGTGTGTCGTCGTCCTTTTGGTATCAAAGATAACCCTAGCTGAAGTCAAAGAGAACCAGCTTTCTCCCGTTGTTCAGACAGAGTCCGGGGCAGTTGTTGGCACGGTTGAGAACCTTCCCTACGGTAAAACAGCGCACCAGTATCTTGGTATCCCGTATGCTGAACCTCCAGTCGGAGACTTGAGGTTCGCAGACCCAAAACCGGTTAAACCATGGCCAGGGATTAAACGAGCCACAGAGTTCGGAGCCTCGTGTATGCAGAGTTTATTGCCTATCCCTGATGCACCTACAGGTAATGTATGTGTATGTATGATGAGCACCAAGTAAAAAAATTTGCCTTCTTAGAAGCAACAAACTACGAAATGCGAACCTAATGAAAATTTGCTCTATGTTGTTTGCCTTCAGCTTTCGTACCACGAGGTGATTATATTTTTCATTTTCTTGATCCGACGACGAGTTTGAGGTCGAGTTGGACTTTCCCTTGTTTATGTAAACTAGGTTATTTAAAGAATTGGATAAAAGAATTATGTAACAAAACTAATTGTCGCGAGGATGACTTTTGGAAGAAATCTTGCTGTTGACGAGTAGCCGGTGACGAGTTGAAAGTGGTGCGTGACAGCGTGACAGGTGGAGGGTATTGCGTGCACGCGTGACAAGTCACGCTTTCGTCGTACTACCTCTTTTTTCGAAGACGCGCGAAACAGCTGTCGCTGTCGAGAAACGTATTTGAATTAAGCGCACGTAGTCTACAACTGACGCCAAATAGGTAAGCGCACGGGATCACAGTTCTTTCACTCCTTCTGTAAGTAAAAATGGAAGGTCTTTTAGCAAGGACGATAACCTACGAGATAACATAATCGATTCGATTCAGTTCTGCTGGAGGGGGAGGATCCAGCATCAGGGTATTTTGGAGGGCTGTTCAATGAAGTTGCCGATACCGAGTCACGAGCATGACGAGTCCGTGCGTTTCTATCTTCGGGAAAAGAAATGTTATAAAAAAACACTTTTGTTTGTTGATCATGTTGTACTGACAACGAAAATGAAAGATCGACGTCTAAGAAGAAACGCGAGAGAAAAACTTTTTCATTTGACAGCTTCAAGCCACGTGACCCACAACATTCTCCTTTGTCGCTAACGACAACTGTTTTCTGCCTCTCTGAAAAAAACGGTGTACCTGTTTCGGTAGTAACCAGTATATTAATTACAATCATTTGTAATTAAAAAGGAGTACGAGCGATAACTATGCTCGAAACAAGAGTGAATTATTACAAACTACTCGTCAACGACAACTTTAGTTCTTAGTCCTGGCCGGGTTGACAAAAATTTGCAGTGATTCAGTAGTGAGCATTGTAATGCGTTAATTATGCATGGTTTGCATTTATATATAATAATTTAAAAACTTATATCATGCTTCATGACAGAATGATCGCATGCGCTTTACATGAATTTAAATTACCTTGGTATGCCACCACGAGGCGAGGCGGATATGTTTAAAGAAGTTAACTTGAAGAAGGTAAATTACGACCAAACGAAGTGAACTTGGGCTATAAACCCTAACATGTGTATCCCCTTGACAGTGGTGTCCGCATTGGACCACTATTAGTATAACTGAAGATTTTTAACCGAGTATAAATAAAGATCTACTACTAATACTACTACTACTTTATATCTCAATTGCAATAATGTTTAGGATGTGTCCAGACAGGTAATAAAGGCAGGGATTTCAATAACATTAGTTATAAGCGGGCACTGAAGGTGTAATAGGCGGCTGTGAGCACTAAAGGGGCCGCAAGGCCCCTTTCCCCTTCGGGGGTCTGGGGGCATGCTTCCCCAGAAAAATTTGAAATCTAGAAGCTCGGAAATGCGATTTCCAGCGTTCTGGGCATCAAAAAGCGTGCTGTTTTGTGGTATTTAAAAATTTCACTCAGGGATCTTCGTCGCTGTTGTATTTGCTTTTTATTATTAAGATCATTTTCATTTACATTAATGAAGTTGTTGTTGTCATATTTCCCTCGAGTTCTCAAATGCCCGTCGTGTTTTATCGCAGTGTAATACATGGCTTACACTTCTTTATTTGTTTAGTAGATACATGTCTTAAAGGTGATCATGGTTAATAGGAACTCGGCTTAAAATCTCAAAGCATCGTACAATAAATAAAATATATGGCCAGACGTTTAGACCTAATCCGTGTAATAGCTTCATCTCGTTTCCTGGAGCAGAGTCGCATTATGTGTGCCTGTCATCATGAGGGTCCCTGGATACTGCCAATCAACCTGTTACTAAGAATGACATCACCATCCAACAATGTCGATTTTAGGAAAAAAGACTATGCCTATTAAGAAAATTTCCAACTTTGTTTGTATCCTTTTGCTCGCTATCTTTGAAAGTGGTAGGAAAGTGCTGAAAGAAGCTAGTTTTGCTCCGTTGTCTGCCATCAGCCTGGTGTAAATGAACAGCCTGAAATAGAGAATCTTCACTGTTGTAAAAAAGAATATAATAATAACTAAAGGTGTCATACGGTTTTGAGTCCAATTTGAATTAATTTGCACGAGTAAGTTCTTCAAAAAGCTGAAATTGCACGAGCTGCTTCGCCGAGAAAAACTCACAAGTGCAAATTAATTCCAAATTGCACGAGAGAAACCGTATGATTACTTATCAATAATAAAAACATGAAAAAATTCGCGGGGAGGAAGTGCCAGAAGATCTTTCTTGACGCCACTTTTCTTAATTCGGGAAAACATAGACCCTTTGGATAAATGGCGCCTA
>JAHPZR010023086.1:17500-18742 GCA_019787425.1 Platygyra sinensis | reverse complement strand
TGCCTTGTGGTGCCTTGTGGTGCCTTGTGGTGCCTTGTGGTGCCTTGTGGTGCCTTGTGATGCCTTGTGATGCCTTGTGATGCCTTGTGATGCCTTGTGATGCCTTGTGATACCTTTTGATCCTTGTGATTCCTTGTGATTCCTTATGATTCCTTGTGATTCCTTGTGATTCCTATTCCGATACGGTGTGATAGATTATGATGACATGTGATGCGTCGAACCCAGACTTTCGCTGCTTGTTTTGACTACGTAAGCACAAAAGTACCAGCATGCTTTCGTACGAGGTTGACTTTAGTGGTAATCAACAAAAGAGAAGATTGTGATGTGTGATGCGATCACAACTTTTGGTGGTGATGACATTCTCCCTAAATCGTGCATGGTATACGGATTCTGTATAAACACCAAGTGTTGACATGGGTTCGTTACAAGGGCATCTTCTTCCGGGCTCTATGTTTATGGTAATCTCTGCATGGTGGTTTATCGGCGAAACTCTGCAAAAGGGCGGTCACAGACGTTATTACGATCGCTCACGAGGTCGCTTTCGCGGATCAAGAGCGGCTGTCCAACCTGTGTGGTATTCGTGTCCCGGGGCCAGGCTTTCCGCAATACCCGTGGAGCCCATCCTTAAAGTTGTGTTTGCGGTGCTGGGCGTCTTAGCCGAACTTTTCGTTGACCGTCAGGCAAACCCTGTATGACAAGGATGGAGAACTTATCGCCCAACACTTGGATAACTACACCCATGCAGTTATGTACGGTTTTTTTGGCCTTAGCGGCGTTGTGGATCTAGTGATGTGGTTTGACTTGTTTCCGCTTCCGCCAAAATTCGACTATTTGGTCTTTTCGTTGGCACTTAGCTTCGAAGGGTTGTTATTTTGCTTCCATCTTCACGGGCGAGATGAACTCAACGTACGCTTGCATACATTTCTTTACATTTTAGTGTTCGTCACCGCAGCAGTCTTTTTCTTGGCTGTAATTTCTGACCAATTTTTTCACTTCGTGGGTTTTTTGAGGGCTTATTTATTAAGCTTTCAGGGAAGCTGGTTCTTCCAAGCAGGGTTTGTCCTGTTTGGACCCAATCCGTGGCAAAATTCTCCAAGTAGTGTAGAGTTTTTGAGCATCGTATTTGCGTTTCACGCTTTGACCTGGTTTGTTGTTCATTTGATATTACACATTGTCTGCTACCACTGTTACACCAAAAAGAACCAGCTGAATGGAAGTCTGTCTGAGGAGGAAAGTTCCGGC
>JAHPZR010023086.1:0-12500 GCA_019787425.1 Platygyra sinensis | reverse complement strand
TGTTTGCCTGTGCGCGATGTCCGTGGTTAGAGACGTGTTTTAAACCACGTTCCGCGAGCCATTGTTTCAGCAGATAGCGTAAATTATCATATAATTAAAAACAAAAAAAACAAACAAATAAACAAACAAATAAACTTTATTAATATAACACTTAAAACTGAGAACATGCACAACTCGCATATAGCGTAAGCTAGTCGAGGCGAGTTGTGCAGGAAGAAAAAAAAGAAAAAGAAAAAGAAACCAATTTGTAAGCTTCAAATAAAAGACTATAAATCACGACAGGAATGAACTACAAATAAAATACAGTCATTAGCATCCGGGGATAAATATGTTTACAGAATTGATTTTTAAAAGGTAGCTTAATAACCTAAACAAAATAAACAAACTAAACAGGCGAAGAGATTGACAGTGATTGGGTACAAAAAGTTATGTAGTAATTACAAGCTAAAAATAAACAGCAAACATCTTATCTACTATTCGTCCACCAAAACTGTGTTCTAATTGTTACTTAAATGTCTCTGGGAAAAATTTAATTAAAAAAAGCGGAACGAGGAAAAAAAACGCAGCGTCTCATGTGATAACGGCCTGCCTTGTACTGTAGAGCAGTAAATGAATTAAATTTAGCAGTAGAAATGAATAATTATGTTTCTTGGCGCAATTTCTTTTGTTCTTTCCTCTTCTCTAAAGCTCTCCCAACATCACGCAATCGGCTTCTTCGCCGGAACTTTCCTCCTCAGACAGACTTCCATTCAGCTGGTTCTTTTTGGTGTAACAGTGGTAGCAGACAATGTGTAATATCAAATGAACAACAAACCAGCTCAAAGCGTGAAACGCAAATACGATGCTCAAAAACTCTACACTACTTGGAGAATTTTGCCACGGATTGGGTCCAAACAGGACAAACCCTGCTTGGAAGAACCAGCTTCCCTGCAAGCTTAATAAATAAGCTCTCAAAAAACCCACGAAGTGAAAAAATTGGTCAGAAATTACAGCCAAGAAAAAGACTGCTGCGGTGACGAACACTAAAATGTAAAGAAATGTATGCAAGCGTACGTTGAATTCATCTCGCCCGTGAAGATGGAAGCAAAATAACAACCCTTCAAAGCTAAGTGCCAACGAAAAGACCAAATAGTCGAATTTTGGCGGAAGCGGAAACAAGTCAAACCACATCACTAGATCCACAAAGCCGCTAAGGCCAAAAAAACCGTACATAACTGCATGGGTGTAGTTATCCAAGTGTTGGGCGATAAGTTCTCCATCCTTGTCATACAGGGTTTTCCTGACGGTCAACGAAAAGTTCGGCGAAGACGCCCAGCACCGCAAACAGAACTTTTAGGATGGGCTCCACGGGTATTGCGGAAAGCCTGGCCCCGGGACACGAATACCACACAGGTTGGACAGCCGCTCTTGATCCGCGAAAGCGACCTCGTGAGCGATCGTAATAACGTCTGTGACCGCCCTTTTGCAGAGTTTCTCCGATAAACCACCATGCAGAGATTACCATAAACATAGAGCCCGGAAGAAGATGCCCTTGTAACGAACCCATGTCAACACTTGGTGTTCATACAGAATCCGTATACCATGCACGATTTAGGGAGAATGTCATCACCACCTAAAAGTTGTGATCGCATCACACATCACAATCTTCTCTTTTGTTGATTACCACTAAAGTCAACCTCGTACGAAAGCATGCTGGTACTTTTGCGCTTACGTAGTCAAAACAAGCAGCGAAAGTCTGGGTTGGACGCATCACATGTCATCATAATCTATCACACCGTATCGGAATAGGAATCACAAGGAATCACAAGGAATCACAAGGAATCATAAGGAATCACAAGGAATCACAAGGAATCAAAAGGTATCAAAGGCATCACAAGGCATCACAAGGCATCACAAGGCATCACAAGGCATCACAAGGCATCACAAGGCACCACAAGGCACCACAAGGCACCACAAGGTACCACAAGGCACCACAAGGCATCACAAGACATCACAAGACATCACAAGACATCACAAGGCATCACAAGACATCACAAGACATCACAGGGCATCACAAGACATCACAAGGAATCATAAGGAATCACAAGGAATCACAAGGAATCATAAGGAATCACAAGGAATCACAAGGAATCAAAAGGTATCAAAAGGCATCACAAGGCATCACAAGGCATCACTAGGCATCACAAGACATCACAAGGCATCACAGGGCATCTCAAGACATCACAAGGCATCACAAGGCATCACAAGACATCACAAGACATCACAAGACATCACAAGGCATCACAAGGCATCGCAAGGCATCGCAGGGCATCACAAGGCATTGTTCCTTACGTAAATAAATAAAATTATGTGTATTTATATAATAACCAAATCCATGTTTCCACACAATTCAGCCGGAATATAACAGATATTTCTGCGTACTAGTTTCATTAGCTGGGTGAAATAAACCTTACTAGGAGATCCTTCTGTTTGATAAAGTGAGAATCGAGTTTTCAACTGATAAGATAAACAGAAATACATTAAATATGCAAAATTTTAAGTGCTGTAATATAAAATATAGGTATGAGAGGTTAAGAAACTTCAATCAGTTATATAGACTCTGCGGGAAAAAACAAAGACGGCAGCTCTGAATAATTAAGGTCTAATACTTACGGCAGCTTTGTTTTTATTCTTAGGTGAGTTAATGACAAAAACTTGTGCTTATTAACGCACTTGTAGACTAATTATGATCCATTAAGAGAGTACGTGTGAGGAAACCGGTCAGGAGGTCATACAGCTCAAAATCATCAATTTTGCTGAAACGTTGAGTTTGCTGAGTAAAAATAAATTAATGATTATGGCAAAAACAGTAGGTATACCTCCCAACTAAAATACATTTGAAAAAAAAACATGCCACATGTCATGGGCCCAAACTCAAAAGCTGAATCCCGCTTGGTAATCCGATGATCCGGGTTTGAGTCCTCTTGGAATACAAAACAGTTAACCCCAACCGTACGGTCAGCCTTTCTGTGTTCAAGTGCTATTTTAAAATAACGATATGAAACAGAAAGTGACTCGGATATCATGGACATTGACCATCTTCTTTATAATTACGAAGTGCTCTACTCCAATTCCACACAAAGACAGCGCCCAGTTTTCGATCAGCTTTTTGGCCCAAACATGTGTCGGGATATTCCAATTTTTCTGGCAATTTTCATTGACCTTAGTGGTTCATTGGAAAACTTTCAAATTTAAGATTAAAAGGACACCTGAAGGGACGTGAAAGTTGCTTTGCAATCTCACGGTTTACAAATTCTGCTAATTAGCTCGATTTAATCCGTTCTACCCCCGATTTTGAGTATTGTCAAGTAAATTCCATAATGAGATAAAAGAGGCTAGGTCACGCTATTTTAAGTAATTAAACCGCGCAGCCGGAGGCTGGGCGGTTTCTTGCTCTGCCTTCGGTTTTTTTTTTTTTGTTTCGTTTTGTCAGTTACAAATCCCAAACCTCCGCGGATGATGTCATCATCAGCCAATTACAGGCCATTTCTAAGCTCTTTTCTTCATACCTCCCCTCAGGAGAGTTTTGCCTAGTTAGTGAATTAAATAAACTTGCGGTTAGTTTGGGGAGGGTTTATTTAGTCAAAATTGGGCGAAAATCCCTCGGAGATGCACGTCAAGGCATTTGCAAGGATAAAGAATGTAACTTAGGACCAGTTGCTGGCTACTAAGGCTGAAATTATGCAGAGTTAAGCTGTATTTTCGTTTTGCTTGCATGTTTACTTTCGAAGGGAATATTCAATGCGCTAAAGAAGGTATTACGTCTGTCGTCAGCCATGGACTCCGCTGTTGGTGATAAATAAGATCGTGTTTACTGGAATGCCCTTACGGTGATAAATAAGATCGTGTTTACTTCGCCAGAAGTAATGGTGGAGTTTTCTGGGGAAAAAAATAAAACCTTGCCTTTGAACATATGGAAATATATATTCCTTTGAAAGGTCAATTGTGAGACCTTTTCTCCTTCGAGCTAGGTAAACAAAGTCTCCGATTACAAATCACGCAACCACGCAAGAATGTGAAAATCTTTTACAACCTAGGCACTGAGCCAACTCTGAATCACGCAATCTCTATTGTTTCCAATCTTTTAAATATTATTGTTTCCGGGTAATGTTTTCTCGCAAAACGTTGTTGCTAAATATTACGTAATGTTTTTGTGAGCGCAAAAGAGTTAAAAAGCGCGGTTTTAATTTTTTTTAAAATTCTTGTTTTGATTAATTTTGTTAATTATGAGCTCTAACCTTTAAATTGGCAGAGCAGGAGTCCTATTGGCAAAATCACGTTTTTCAAATTCACTCAAATGCACCTCATTTCCTTTCCGTGTTTTATTAAAGTTCGTCTATGGTTTTGAGCCGTTATTTGGATATCTTAGCTAATTTAATGACCACTTAAACATTGCTGAAATCCCAGGAGGGGGGCGGGGGTACTCGGGATTTTAAGTGACGGGGATGATTGAATGGAGCCAAAACTCAAGACCCAAACAAACCCTAAGGCTAACAGCAAATCCCCCCCGAAAAAATCCTGGACCAAAGTTTAATCCCAACAAAATCCCTTGCCGATTTTTTGGCCCTTGAAAGTTGCAAAATACCCTACCTAATCCAAATCAAGCTACACAAAATAAATACATTCCAAATGTTCCTACCCAAAAAAATACCGGAATCGAAAATTTCGAACCCAAAAAAAATCGTTCGATCATCCCCGTCACTTGAAATCCCGAGTCCCCCCCCCCCCCCCGCCCAAACTGGGTCTGTTATTGCAACAACAAAAGTGACATAGCCCCTTTAAAAGACCCTGGAAGTGCAGTGTGCTTCGCGCTTTTCGCGTCACTTTTTTTTTAGACCCAGAGCAATTGCTAATAAAGAGGGGGTAGGAGGGGGGAAGGGCGAGTGAGGTGGGAGTGTAACAAGCCCCTTTTTGGGGTTAAAGTTTTTACTGGTAAAAAACATGAGGGAGGTCAAATTTTATAACACAGCAACAGCGGTCTAGGGGATTTGACGTCAGTGATCTATCCTCGATCCCGTGGTTGATGAGGAAAAGGAAAGAATTTGACATGATATCAGGTCCCGGGGAAGGGTTGTTATATTTGAAAAATAAAAAAGATCGAAAATGCCAGTACAAAGCCTATGATGTAAAACGGGAGACGAGAAAGGCCGTGGCGGCTGGGAGCTTCGAAGAACTTGCTAAAGCAGGTGAGCTATTTTGTTGTTTGATATCAGAAATTCAATCTGACATGTACAGCGAGTGTCTTCAAAGAGGGTACGATAAGGGGTGGACCATTTGATTTTTGATGAGGGGGGGGGGGGGGGGGCGGGCAGGATTTTCAGGGTGCTAGATATTTTTTTGTCGTTGTTGTTCCAGCCCTGCAGGATTTTTCTTTTAATCTCCATGTCCTTGCATGATATTTTTTAATGGAAATCTAAAACACAAATTTTGAAGTTAACTTGACCGTCACCAGCCACTCAAAATTCACCCTATCAAAAACCACCTTTACACACAATGCCTTTTGAAGTTTACATCTTCCTTTCAAAGCAATAAAGAGTTTCATCTTTATTCAGTGTAGAAAGAAATACATCTCCACTAACCTATATGTGCGGCTAGTTGATTTCCCTGTCATGCTATAGCTAGTGGATGTTATGCATCACTTGCCCACCGGATCACTTGCCCACTGAACAAGTGAATAATTTTTTTTCTTTCTTATTACGTAATGCTAATGAGAAAAGCCTTCAAAGTTGCGTGTAATGGTTCCAACTTGTCCAAAGGGCGAGCTGGAAATTCTATCTTATTTGCACCCTCTTTATTGCTTTCAAAGCAGGAGAGAGGGACTTCAAAGAATGAGAAATTGAACAGTATTCTGGCTTCTCAATATACGCATTTAGTATTTGGAGTTATCTAGAGTTTCAAAAAACAAGAGGGTTCAAGAAATTGGGACCTCACTGTAGAGATGAATTTCGAGTGGACGTTTACAGACTGTTTACTATTATTTTCTTGGTTTGAAAATAGTCAATGAACACAAAATTATGTTTTATAGAACTTAGCCAAAACACGAATTACCCAGAGGAAAGAAAATGCTCTTCGATATATTTGATCGTCTTTTGTCTCGTGCACATAACATGTGGCCTGCCTTTACTCTTGTTTGTTCCATTTCCTTTTCTATAAGTAGATCTTATTTTGTTACAAAATTACCTGCACGTGACAACTGTTAGGGTGGGAATCTGAATGCATGAATATCTTTGAATTATAATATCGTTCTAGATCTGAGGGTTCACTTTAATAGGAAATCTAATTGCTAAATCACGTGTCGCGCTCGCAAAATACCAAATCACGCATCAAAAAATGTGATGTCCAGTCCTGTATCATGTGACTCACGGCTACTTTTGAGGCCGTCACACATCACGCAAAATCCTATGCCACGCCCTGGTTAAGGTTGCTCGATATTTTTTGCCTTCTTAAGAATTCTGCAAGATATTTTTTTTGGGATTTGCACAACTCCCCCATCAAAAATCAAATGGTCCACCCCTAATATATACCTCTTACTAACCGAGTTCGAGGTCCGTAAGTTACGGACCGAGTTTTTTTCCCGAGTATTTTTTTTTAGAAATTATCGCGAGGTTGTGGAAAATCACATCTTTATCTCGTGGTTTTCGCCGGGTTTTTGCCTTTCTTTCTAACATAGCGCCCAAGAATCTACATGTAGTCAGAGAGATGGGTTTCGGGTGAATTTGAGTTTTGAGAAAAACCCTTCTAGGCCTGTTGTAATCGATTTTAGAACGTTAATATACGGTAATAAAGAAAGACAAAATAGTTGACTGTTCCAAACTTTAATCTTGAACGATTCGGACGATTACAGTCATCTATACACGACACGGTTTCTTGTTACGATTCCGACTACTGTTACAAGTGTGTACCGTCTCGAATGAATATATAACTAAGCGAGTAACGCAACATGTAACAAAATATCTCTTCAACAAAGCCTGAAAATTGAACACAAAACCTCCAAACGCTTTTGAGCGATAGGGCGACATTTTTTGAACATTTTGACATACTAGGTTCTCCGATAATTCATCGCACGTAATAGTAATGTGGAGCGAGCAAAGTTCACATGTTTTTTTCGTAGGCTCGATTTCCACTGCTTTCTCGAGTCCGGTTTACGTACGTTCCTCCACGAGACGGCTGGTCGCTCGACCTGCAAAGCATGTCTATGAAGTAAATTCATAATTCAATATATTCTTACGGAGCCTCTGTTGACCGGAAATGTCATCCGATGACAATCATAGGCAAGCTTGCTCGACGTCTACGGCTCGTAACATTTGTACATGTGTCGAAGGACATTGTATGCTGTGTTCTATTGAAGAATCGGAGCTGGTGCAATCCATAATCAAGTCAAATCAAATTGTTACCATTTACCACCGTTTTCGCTGATACGCGACTTTGAAAAACAAACACCCGCTGAAACGTTTCCAAAATTTTCGTCAGTCTTGCGTGTTATGCCCATGCCTATGGCGTTCCATCTCCGCCAAAAATCAAAGTTGTAACGCAACATCCAACTTTACACATCGACATCGGAGTTTGTCATGTCAACATTAATATTCGCGTAAATCAACTTCGAACTTAACAACCGGCAATGTCGGTAAATACAAATCAACTTCCAACTTCAACAATCAACTCTTCATTTTAAGTCGCTAAAACCAAGTTTTCAGGTCAACTTTACATTTCGTGTTGTCGATACCAAGTTTATAAATTTAGACTTCGTAGTGATATATATCGACTTCTGATATTTCATTAAAACGTCAACAGTGTGAACCTATGATAAATCATCTGTTTAACAAATTGACGTCAGTTTTTTATGCGTCTGTCCTGTTATTGATCATGAATTTCGTCATCACATTGTCAAAGTAGCTGTGGATCCACGAGGCGACAGCCGAGTGGATCCGCAGACTACTTTGACAATGTTTATGACGAAATTCATTGTCAATAACAGGACAGACGCATTAAAAACTGACATCAATTTGTTTTTTACGATAACAAATTGTCGAATTGCCGGCTCTCGCTCGCTGACGCGTCGCATGAATTTGAAATTCATGTGTACGTCCGCATATGGACAATAAAAATTAGCCAATGAGCGCGCGTGAATTTCTGCAGTTATCGTAAAAAACGCAATGTCGGACTTTGCCAGGTCAAGTTCAACATTGTAACGTCATGTTCGTCTTTACATCCCAAAGTTGAAAGTTGAGCTAATCCGCCAATAATTATGGGATAACAAAACTGACGTCATTTATTCTCGCAGCGTCACGCACGTTGTCGCGATGTTTCGGTTGCAGTTGTCAGGGATTGTCACGTTTCTCAACATTTAGTTCCTTAATTTACATATTAAATGGCGAACCAGAACAACGGCCAACTGAATCACTTACGAGATACGCTTCTCCAGGTAGCAAACTTGCTTACCTCTTTGCAGAACAGCCAGAATAACCACTCAGAAGGTAAACTCCGCTGAATATTTAGATCGAGTAAGCTACTGCATGCAGCTTGCATTCCTGTTTTATCTCAGTGTGGAGGGCCGTAGCCAGAAAAAATATAATTGAGGCAATGTCAATGAAAAATTATGACTGAGGTAATGTCCGTGGTTAAATTACCTTCCCGTGTATATTTAAGGTGTTTATGATGACTGTAAACAACAAAAGCGAAAGAACTGATAACTGAGGCAAGTGCATCGCTTTGCCTGTTACTATAAACTACGGCCCTGGAATGTAATTGTTAAGTATTTCACGTTTTCCTATACTTACATGTAATGTAAATGAAGAGCACAAGGATTACAGATTAGGAAGATCGATATCAGCTTCTGAGGCAATTCAGAAATTCAGCTCAAAAGTCCAGGGGAAGCGGGCAGGGGGCGTGGGTTGTGTGGTCATACGTTGAACAAATTGTAACAGCTATTAATTATCATAAACACCCTAAATATACACAGGATGGTAATTTAACCACGGACAGTGCCTTAGTCATAATTTTTCATTGACATTGCCTCAATTATATTTTTTCTGGCTACGGCCCTCCACACTGAGGTAAAACAGGAATGCAAGCTGCATGCAGTAGCTTACTCGATCTAAATATTCAGCGGAGTTTACCTTCTGAGTGGTTATTCTGGCTGTTCTGCAAAGAGGTAAGCAAGTTTGCTACCTGGAGAAGCGTATCTCGTAAGTGATTCAGTTGGCCGTTGTTCTGGTTCGCCATTTAATATGTAAATTAAGGAACTAAATGTTGAGAAACGTGACAATCCCTGACAACTGCAACCGAACATCGCGACAACGTGCGTGACGCTGCGAGAATAAATGACGTCAGTTTTGTTATCCCATAATTATTGGCGGATTTGGGCTCGCGGCAGAGGAGGTTGGACACGGTCTGAAAGGCATCATGGTTGGTCTTATTAGCGAATCACGAACGCTCTTTTATCGTGGGCATGAAATCAACATGGCGGGCTTCTAGGAAGAGGTGAGTATCAATATTGGTCATTTTTACCTACTTGTTTTTAGCTTTGCGACTTCAAACCCACAGGACAAGTTCGAGTTGGCACTGGGCTAGTTGCTGGAAACTTCTTGACTCTATACTTGATTTCTAAGACAAGTTACGACTTGACTTCGGATGCTTCACTGTCGGCCTTTGTTACGCTTCGTGAAATTTGAGTTGATGTTACATTTTGTCGATTTCTCTCCAAACCCAAACTTGTCAGACTTCAAAATTAATATCCATTCCAAAGTAAGTTAATTTCCTAATAGAAAATGATCAGGCGCCCTAAGCGCCCCTCTGGCCAGTGAATTATACGATGTTGAAGTTGGTGAATTTTTGCCACTATTTGCCTCTCACGCTATGAAAATATGTCACGAAGAACCCGCGAAATTGTGCAGGCAGTCGCGTAATCTCCTGGCTTAAGAAAAGCAAACCAGGTATATCACATAATGAATTATTTCTTGTTCCGAACCAATGGAGTTTTCAATCAAGAATAGTTATAGTTTGTTTTTAAGATGTCGCACCCATAGGCGTACGGGCACCCTCGGACTTGGGGGGGGCGGCGACCTTATTGCCCGAAAAAAATTACAAAATGCCCGAAAGTGTCAGTTGTATATACGTACTCAAATCGCAGTAAAAACAAAAACGTTCCCAATTCTTACGTCTAATGAAACTGTTATCATTACGGAAACACAGCCGAATTCCGATTTTTTGGAACATCCAAGGGAACTGATGAAAATTGCTTTTAAAAATCGGCCGGACAGTTCGTGAAATTATGGCGTTTGAGTGAGGAGAGGGAAACGACTTTTGGTTTGAGTTATCGGAAGGATCGAAAAAATGAGGGTTCGAGAAATCAGGATTCCACTGTAGTTATTTTGAAACATTGCATACTCCTAGCCTATGACTTCATTCGACAACCTGGTAAAATCAGAAACTTATAAAAGAAACAGTTAATTGTTCCTCGTGCGAGAAGTTCAGGAAAATTTTAAACCGGCACTTTGCGGAGCCATTCAAAAGGGCTCTTTTCAGAGCCACCACAAAAACATAAGTCTTGGCAGGAGCCCATCTTGGTCGTCCTTTGCTTTCATCCTTTTGTCACTAATGGAAATAACATCATGGATTCCCACGGTACACATTTAATTGGCATATGGCTTTTCCAAAACAGAATACCTGCAATTGTGGATCCTTAGATCATTTGACCTTAACTCCGATTTGACAAGACAAACGCCAGTGAAAGTAACCTACAAGCCAGGCCTTGACTACCTTTTAGAATGCTTTCTCCCGAGTACTTTTGCCCGAATCATCAGCGTTTTGCCCGAAAAATCTCAAAATTTTCTGCGACTGGGGGGGCTGCAGCCCCCCCCCCCGCCCCCCGGCTCGTACGCCTATGGTCGCACCTCTCACCGTTTTCCTGCTATACATCTGTGTACATGTATTCGTCCAGAGTTTGAGATTTTTTGGCAGTAAATAGGACAGCACAACCGCCAAACACTAAGGGAAACCTAGTTGTTTTCGTGGTGTTTGTATTCTTAAACTCGCTTTATTTTCCTTGCAGTTGTTAGGTTGCATTGATGTTATTATTTTTATGGCTGTTGCCAGGTAGATTGCTGTATTTTTACGGGTTAACGTTAATTTATGGAAACGTTGCCTCTTTATGATGAGGAAAATTAACAACAAATTATCCAGTTGTTCAAGCAATTCATTTATTGTTTCTGTAATATTTAAAAGTTTTTGTACACATAGGTCAATGTTTCTTTGCAATTCTTCTCAACAGGTATCAGAGTATACACAATTGATTAAGAAATGATTACCATGGATGTTGATTCATAACCAGTGTTGTAATCAGGAGCTGTGGAATGAAGACAGCCCTTATTCATATGCTGTTTCTACAATGTAGCTCTGAGTATGCTTGATGAGCATGCCTTGAGAGGGAAACGTTAAATGTGCTGTTTCTGTAAGCAGGAGATTACGCGGACCTGCCACGCACAATTCTCGCGCGTTTTCTTCGTGACATTTCATAGCGTGAGAGGCAAATAGTGGCAAAAATTCACCAACTTCAACATCGTATAATTCACCAACCAGAGGGGCGCTTAGGGGTGCCTGATCATTTTCTATTAGGAAATTAACTTACTTTGGAATGGATATTAATGTTGAAGTCTGACAAGTTTGGGTTTGGAGAGAAATCGACAAAATGTAACATCAACTCAAATTTCACGAAGCGTAACAAAGGCCGACAGTGAAGCACCGAAGTCAAGTCGTAACTTGTCTTAGAAATCAAGTATAGAGTCAAGAAGTTTCCAGCAACTAGTCCAGTGCCAACTCGAACTTGTCCTGTGGGTTTGAAGTCGCAAAGCTAAAAACAAGTAGGTAAAAATGATCAATATTGATACTCACCTCTTCCTAGAAGCCCGCCATGTTGATTTCATGCCCACGATAAAAGAGCGTTGGTGATTCGCCATGCCATGCCTTGCATTGCTCTGGTTTTAGCCTTACAGTGTGGAGGTCCGTTAGCTCATAGAAAATATGATTGGAGGGCAATGTGAATCGATAAATTATGACTTAAAAGGCACTGTCTCTGTGTTAAATTATCTCTATCTACTGTGTATATCTTAGTAGGAGGTGTTTATTGATAGATTGATAGCTGTTAGTACAATGTTGTTCAAAACGGTATGACACACCGCATAAACACCACGGGTCCCGGCAGGGTTCTACCCACGGCCGCCGCTGCGCGCGCGTCCCGTAAGGAACTTTTGAGCTGAATTTCTGGAAATTTGCCTTCATGAACCGCTTGATATTCGATCTTCCCTAATCTGTAATCCTTGTGTTCCTCTGTCATTTACCATTACATGTAAGTATAAGGGAGAAACGTGAAATTTACTTAACGCATTACATTCCAGGGCCGTAGTTTATAGTGAGCGGAGGTCAACAGCGGATGGCAGCTTGCCTGTTCAGTTATCTAGTTCTTT
>JAHPZR010023085.1:0-15195 GCA_019787425.1 Platygyra sinensis | reverse complement strand
ACCTAACCTGTCTTTTTTGTGAATCAAGCACCAAATGCACCAATTGTTTGAGGTTGCACCTTTCATACCCATTGCAAGTAACAGGAACTGTTTAAAAGAAACAAAATACATGGATGTTTTAATAAAAACATGCTTAACTAAGGGGGACCAGTTCTGGTTGTACTGAATTTGTCTTAGCAATAGCTAGGATTTCATACCTTGTAATCCCCTCCCAAATGAAAATGTAGATTTACTCTTCACCATCAATTAGCATGTAGCCATCATCTATGAGGTTGTTTACAGCATCAATGACATTCTTGAGACCATCTGATAGTGTGCGATAGCAATGGTGTGGTTCCCTTAATTAAAAAAACAAAAATGAGGATGACATCTCGGTTAAAATACATATTTTAGGCAGTATTTTACGAAGTGAAAGGTGCTTAAAAGAAAACAATAATTTCATCGTTTGATATTCATTGTAACACTGAAAATGGATCATTGATGCTCATCCAAAACATGTTTGGAGTAATCTAAATGATGTCTTTCAAAAGCATCGTGTTGTTTTTGAGAGTCATTTTCTTTTAATTGCAAAGTCACCAAATGTCAAAACTCCATAGAGTACACATCATAATATCTATAGTTATATATTTGCTGAGAATACCTGAACTGGACAGCATATGCTGCCCTTCCTCAAGCAGTGAAAATGAACAAGCAAACAGCAAACTCGAGTGTCACATCCTGGCCCCATCCCCTGGTATCTTGACCTTTACAGTTGTTTCTTCATCATGTGCGTTAATTAGCTGTAATTATGAGACAAAATTAAAAAAATTAATAAATCAGGGATTCTTCAAAACTGAAGTTAAAAGTGCTAACTAATAGTGTCTAGCAAATTGTCCTTTGTACTAAAATTTTTTCTCAATTCCTTTTCCAATTGAACCTTGAATGGGAAATCTGCTCCCAGGCACTCTCCAGGTGGCCTTGTTAATCCCACTTATCATCAAGAGATTGCTAGCAGGCCTCAATCAGGTATTATCTGGGTAATGTTGGCTCTTGTTGTAACAATTCATGATACACTTGTATCGAAACTGAAAATTTATCCATGATATACAGGATGGACTTCACTTTGTTTTTCTCTTCTTCTGGAAGGTTGTGAAAAGACTGAGCCTTCCTTGCTGTGATTAAACAAAATGACGGCCATCAATGTCCTATCAAGGTTGATGTTCAGCATGTTACTCGCCAGGGATAGTTAATCAATAGGGATAAATAGCAAAAATGAAGACATGTACAATTTATCATGATTGATTGATTTCTTATATTGGAAACTGATATCAAAGTCAGTATCAGTGATTGTTTCTGTTTATTAAGAAATTTTAAAATTTGGAAGTTCTGCCATTACCCTGATGCTATCCGGTTAACTCACCTTTAGAACTTTCTGCCTGATGTTCTTGCTCATCCCGATGGCATTCTGAAAATGAGTATTTTCTTTTTCAACATCTATCAAGTAAGAGAACATAAAGCAGTTATAACCTGCATTTGCTGAATCATTTTCTAGTCGTTTGTATGCATAATACTACATGTAAATGGCAAAGTTAGTTTACCTGCTTGAGCCAAGTTTATCTCATGGGCCATTCCATTTCTGTCTTGGAGCATTAATGACTGAGGGATTAGGCCATATGTTTCCCCAAACCACAGTGCATCTTCAGCTTTATTTCTTCCGAAAAAAGGAATACAGTGTAAGTCCCTTCAAGCACTGCGTTTACATGTTGTAAGCACTTTTAGAGTTGTCCTTGGTAACGGAATTGATTACTTGGTTACTGTTTATATTGGTTTTAAGATTAAACGTCTATTTACTTTATTTCCTTCAAATGTCTGTATTTCTGTCTATTGCCGACATCAGTGAAGTCTTTGCCAGCATGTTCAAGTTTTTGTTTCATCTCCTCGTACAAACTAGCCGCTTCCTCTTCTACATCCCTGCCTTCTGCTAAAACATTGTTTGGAGTTTGCTCGATCTCCTCTGGTTTTATGCTCAGTTTCAACCAAGTCTCTATTTCAAGCATTTTCTCTTTTTTCCGTTCTTGGTGGTTAGAATTTTCATCCAAAAACGTGTTAGGCTCAGTTCAAACGTTGAACTTTTCATGCGCTGATCCTAATTGTTACATTTGGTACATGAAAAAATCAACGTATGAATCAATCAAGTTCGGCAGTTTAGTATTTGGGTTGACCTGCCCTTCTATTCAACTGGGCGTGTCGTTCGGAAAGAACGGCCAAAGATCCGCTTTGGTTCATACTTTGATCTTCTCATGTACCGAATCTAATGCATAAGTTACGCTAATGTATTTGCTGATATAAGAGAGTTTGTGATTGGCTAGTTAGCTATCAAAACGGCAGTCATGCATGAAATGGTGCCACCTCAAAAAAATCTAGTCAGTTACTAGAAACATTTCACATGCTTTTTTCCCCTCTTACTCTTGAATATACACCTAAAGCAAAACGAAACATTTAAAAACTAGGCCAGAAGTTACAGAATTGATCGAAATTGAAGAATTTTCATCGAAGCATTGAAGTACATTTCTTCAAAACACAGTTACAAAAAACAGTTGTCAGTGTTTTATTTATTTAATAGCATCAGCTAGCTGATGCTATCAAATAAATTTCACAGCTATCTGCTGTCCCATTGAAGAGTGTTTATTTTGTGTACAACTGGAAAATTCACTGGTTTCCTCTTGGCGGATATTGAGTTCGGTACATGAGAAGCTAGACGTATGAATCAACTGCTGAACTTAATTATTCAGGTCGACCCAAATGGGTATTAGGTTCAGTGCATGAAAAGATTGACATTTGAACCGGACCTTATGCTTGTGCTGATTGCTCTCCCAACTCACTCTTCAGCAGATGCCATAGAGTTGCACAGGGCGAAATAAGGCGTTTCCGTAATTCGGAAAAGTGTCGGAAACTTATTCGTTCAAATTTCCGTTACGTTTCCGCAAATCGGATACGACGGGAAACGTGTAAGAGAAAAATGGTGGACCGGTTGTACGTTTCCGCAGAGTTTCCGTTAGCTGAAACGAACAAAGTGGTTTCCATCGCGTTTCCGAAAGCGGTTTCGTTTGGAAACTTTGATTTTTCATTCCTGGTAAATATTTATATATGGGTAGTTTATACTATCCGAGGCGCGTAAAAGATAACACTAACGTGTTTCAGCAGCGTTTCTGTTGGCTTGACCCACAAGGTCGTTTCCATTGCGGGGTCTCAAATTTCTAACTCTCACCTCAGATACGCACAAAGTATACTCTCAAATTTTGACTCCTTCCAAAGAGTGATAGTTACTCAATGAGTATTGTTTTACACGTTGCTCAGTAAACTAGCCATACTAGTTCTTTTTTCACACCAAAACTAGACAACCTCATGAAGCTTATTTGAATTTAAAATGTCCTTCAACCAGCACCTGTTTCCGTAGCTCCCCTCAAATGAACAGTTCAGAGAGCAGTAAGTGTAAAAATGAAAGATCGACGTGGGTTCAGACATTTTTCTTCTCTCATGCATTCTTCCCCTGAAACTGTCTTGCGGACCAAACCACCCTGACTATAACCTTTGACACTTAAGACGCATTCACAACGAGTCTTGAAAATTTTAATGTCTTCATTTTATATTGAAATTAAAGATACTTTCCACAAGCGTTAATTTAACTAATTACAACCAACGTATCCTCAACAGTGCACAGATCTTTTCTTCAGCCTAAGTAAATTAAGCACCGGAATGTGTAAACAATATCTGTTTCAGGTTTTAAGCGACAGCGACAAAAGCCAGTTACTTACAAAAGGTTATCCCTGGCCAGAAAACGGACATCTTAGTTTCAAATGAAGGTCTTAGGGAGGAGAGGGCACACGATTAACAGATCAATGTTCTGGTGCTTTTTATTAATAGCAATAAATCGCGACTGTATTCTCTGAACAGGGATAAATGTTGCAGCACCAGGAAGTTTAAAGACCTTGGCATGAAAAACAGATAGTGGATTCCTGAATGGTGTGTTGTCTTGAAACTCTTTAAACCACTGCACACAAGCAAAGCAATGTCGATACTGCTTCTTACCGATATCAAATGAGTGTTCGAAATAAAATTTAACTCGCCCCGGTTTGCTATTCCCTGCGCTAATTTCGCCTTCGTCGCCAACCCACGAGGCCATCACTCTTGCGTGCTTATACAGGCGACTTTCGATACCGGAGCTGAGACGCTCATCACCAACACAAAGGGATGAATATTTCTTGTACGTGGAGTTGAGATAGACTGAGTGGAGGTCCAACGAAGGATACAGCTTGCAGTATGTACTACGTAACTGGAGTACCTCGCCGCTATCAAAGCAACACAGGCGATACCGACTCGGGAGTTCAATCATGCTGAAATCCGTCCAAATACTGCAATTTGGCACTAACGGGGCGCCCGTGGCTTTCGACCACGACAACGACTTGGTCGTTTCCACGTCCACAAGATTTGTTTGGCGTACCTCGCTACAAATGGAATAAAAGAGTTCTTGAAAATCTAAAGGCATTTGGTACTGAAGGTCATCAAGTGCACTCATTGTCAAGAATCGTCTCATCAGCTGTACCTCTACCTCTCGGTTGTTCGTGTGGAGCTTCCTAGCAGGCCATTGTACCGCTCAAAACTAAACAACCAAAACCCATACACACTGCCATAGTTTCTCAACCACATTCCCTTATATGAAGATGAAGGTGCATGTTAGGAGTGATTACAGTCTTGCCGTACAGGAAATTCCACCTTCTTGCAGAAGTCCAGGAAGCTTTCGGTCGGCGATTACGAGATCTGTTTGGTAATGCACGGCTGCAAAGATGACGACAAGCCAAGACAAAATTCTGCCAACAGTTAATATGTTCATCCCCAAGATAGATGCCTTCAAGGAGCAAACCAGAGAGTAATATAATACCCAGTTTTTCCACTGAGAAGCAGTGGAAGCCTCCATGGTTTGAGCTAATGTTTCCTGGAAGTCGCCCCAGATCTGACGGAGCTTCGACATTCTCAATTCGTTCCTGTACTTCTTGTAGCTTTTCCTTGGTCAAAATGTCATTTTCGCACCAGATTTTGAAAATTTTCTTCGCTGTGCCCAAAAAACAGATTGTGCATGGGATCAATGACGCACATTGTGAACACTACCATAATACGGCAGCTCCAGCAAACTTGTGTATTGTGACCCAAGCATGATTCCATCTTCCTTCTCTGTGTCTTTGTTCTACAGTTCTGTAACTTTCTAGCGTTTTGTCGGTGGGAATCGTCGGTTCGTGGAGGCCACGATCTGCGATCAAACCCGCTGTAATCCTTCTTTTCACCGAAACCACCTGGGAAAAAACTTGTTGCAGTGTGAACAGCCATGATTCGCACTATGTCCAACAAACCACACAGTTTGCGAGCTGCGGGTATGTCTGCGGCACAACAAATAAGTGCAGCACGTACCTCCGCTCCTTCAGAAGGAAATCTAAAGGTTCTGACCTTGATACCACGCCACAGTGCATTAAGTTCTGTTACCAGTGGGTTTAGAAAATAGGTTCAGTGATGATGGTTCTTTAGTTAATGCAGGAATAATTCCTTACAATAATAACATTTTTCCCGCTTGAATCTTTCAGAGCGAGGAAGATTCATAACGACCATGTAAAGCACTCCAACAGATATGTCTTTACGGTGTTTGAACGGCTGAAACCAGTCAACATTGAGCATTAGGCCAAACCTTCGAGTTGAGGCCAGAAAATCCCGGTCATTCCACCTTAGAAAGGACTTCCAAACTTTACCATCGTAAAACGTCGCCATAGAGTTGATCATTGGTTTCACGATGGCGCCAATGTTCACACGCTTTTTCAAAAATTGGGGCGTTTTAAGAATGTTTCAAGCGTGTCAATTACGCTCTTATAGTAGTACACTTTGAGGGGATAATACTTTGGCGTACCATTCTTCAAAATGACCTTCTTAACAAGCTTGCTGCCACAGGGCTTTCTTCTCTTTGAACGTGGAAACTGAATATTGTCACAAACAATGGGTTGAACTTGATTACCGACTCTTCGAAGGCAATCTTCTGGTCTGTACAATTTCGTACACCTGGGACAAACACGTATCTCTCGAAGTTGTCCCTATCAATTCCCAAAACATTTCGTACAGAGTACATCGTCAATGGCACAAGGGCGGCTAAGGACATGACTACATCTCCTCCTGCTCCACTTGGAATAACACTTGCAACGCAGGTCAAGAAGGTCTTCAAAAATCTCAGCAGAATAAGCAGGGCGTTGTCACTTACCAAGTAGCAGTACTGCCAAACATCAAAAAGTATAGGGCCCACATAAGAAGGGATTGAAGGCGACGGTTGGACGTTCAGCAGGTTCTGGCAAAGGATAGTCATCTTTATCTAAGTCGATAGCACCAGCGATATCTTCAAGCAAATCGGAACCTTCTATTTCATCTGCACTTTCTTCAGTGAAGCTGTCCGATTCTTCACTCTCACTCTCCTGCGAGCTGGAAAATTCGTCTTTGTCCTGCGCAGGTTTCCTAGGGTAAAAAGAACGTTGATTGCACCCATTAGCCGGAAATTCCGTTAGCTGTTGTTGCTAATAACGTTTTTTTTTTACGTTAAGTGACCACCTTTTTAGTTATTAAAGAAGGACCATAGACACTTTTACATTCTAAAATAGCAATCTATGTGTGTAATAGCCGTTGGCTTGATATTCCTAAAATACCCACTCAAACAGACAGGCATATAGATATATGCTGCCAGTCCTGCAAACATAGTTAACTTTGTAAGGAACAATATAAGACCCATCCTAACTGAAACAAAGCAATGTTCTCCATTTAGTGTAGGTTAAGTTTGAATGCAAAACAGGATACCTCTTTGGATGGGGCTGAAGTGGATGGAAAATCAGAGAACCCGGCACTGCAGTGTGGCTCAGATTCTGAAAGATAAATGAGTATGGCAGTAAAAAAATTAATAATTATATATGAGTGTTAAGGTCTACACATTTTGTTTTAATCATTTTAGTGATAAACAGAGAAATGCCTCAGATGTCAAATCCGGACAAGTGACTTACAACAAACCCATCATACTGAATTCTAGACAGTTACCAAAACAAACCTTACCCGTATTTTCCTGGCTAGATGGGATCTCTCCGGATTGAAACTGGGCAGAAAAAACAGATTCACCTGTGTTTGGAAGAAAATAAATAAATAAATAAATAAATAATATTATCACTTATAGCGTGCAAATTAACATTCGAATATGAACAAATGCGGGTCACATCTAAGATACCTAAAAACTATAAACAAAATGCTATAAGAAAAAACTATATACATCGTATAAAAACTAAAATACATCATTAAAACTAATTACACCATTTTAAAAATAAGATAATGAGCAATTAAAGTGCACCTAACCCCAAATACTATTTCCGCAAAATGAAAACTTAAAGCTGTTCCAAAAGCAACTTAACATTTTTTCGCAACATCTGAATTTTTTTCGAGCAACAGTACAACCTGAAATTCGATACGCTTTGTCTCATGACCGAGCTGGTGAGGGGCCTGGCTCTATTCTTGATTTGACGTCACAGACTCATTTACATGCAGTGGCTCGTTTGTAACCTGCATGCAAACAGTTTGTTACGTGTCAAATTGAGATAGACCATGCCCCTCACAGCTCGGTCATGAGACAAAGCGTATCGAATTTCAGGTTGTACTGTTGCTCGAAAAAAATTCAGATGTTGCGAAAAAATGTTAAGTTGCTTTTGGAACAGCTTTAAGTTTTCATTTTTGCGGAAATAGTATTTGGGGTTAGGTGCACTTTAATTGCTCATTATCTTATTTTTAAAATGGTGTAATTAGTTTTAATGATGTATTTTAGTTTTTATACGATGTATATAGTTTTTTCTTATAGCATTTTGTTTATAGTTTTTAGGTATCTTAGATGTGACCCGCATTTGTTCATATTCGAATGTTAATTTGCACGCTATAAGTGATAATATTATTTATTTATTTATTTATTTATTTTCTTCCAAACACAGGTGAATCTGTTTTTTCTGCCCAGTTTCAATCCGGAGAGATCCCATCTAGCCAGGAAAATACGGGTAAGGTTTGTTTTGGTAACTGTCTAGAATTCAGTATGATGGGTTTGTTGTAAGTCACTTGTCCGGATTTGACATCTGAGGCATTTCTCTGTTTATCACTAAAATGATTAAAACAAAATGTGTAGACCTTAACACTCATATATAATTATTAATTTTTTTACTGCCATACTCATTTATCTTTCAGAATCTGAGCCACACTGCAGTGCCGGGTTCTCTGATTTTCCATCCACTTCAGCCCCATCCAAAGAGGTATCCTGTTTTGCATTCAAACTTAACCTACACTAAATGGAGAACATTGCTTTGTTTCAGTTAGGATGGGTCTTATATTGTTCCTTACAAAGTTAACTATGTTTGCAGGACTGGCAGCATATATCTATATGCCTGTCTGTTTGAGTGGGTATTTTAGGAATATCAAGCCAACGGCTATTACACACATAGATTGCTATTTTAGAATGTAAAAGTGTCTATGGTCCTTCTTTAATAACTAAAAAGGTGGTCACTTAACGTAAAAAAAAAACGTTATTAGCAACAACAGCTAACGGAATTTCCGGCTAATGGGTGCAATCAACGTTCTTTTTACCCTAGGAAACCTGCGCAGGACAAAGACGAATTTTCCAGCTCGCAGGAGAGTGAGAGTGAAGAATCGGACAGCTTCACTGAAGAAAGTGCAGATGAAATAGAAGGTTCCGATTTGCTTGAAGATATCGCTGGTGCTATCGACTTAGATAAAGATGACTATCCTTTGCCAGAACCTGCTGAACGTCCAACCGTCGCCTTCAATCCCTTCTTATGTGGGCCCTATACTTTTTGATGTTTGGCAGTACTGCTACTTGGTAAGTGACAACGCCCTGCTTATTCTGCTGAGATTTTTGAAGACCTTCTTGACCTGCGTTGCAAGTGTTATTCCAAGTGGAGCAGGAGGAGATGTAGTCATGTCCTTAGCCGCCCTTGTGCCATTGACGATGTACTCTGTACGAAATGTTTTGGGAATTGATAGGGACAACTTCGAGAGATACGTGTTTGTCCCAGGTGTACGAAATTGTACAGACCAGAAGATTGCCTTCGAAGAGTCGGTAATCAAGTTCAACCCATTGTTTGTGACAATATTCAGTTTCCACGTTCAAAGAGAAGAAAGCCCTGTGGCAGCAAGCTTGTTAAGAAGGTCATTTTGAAGAATGGTACGCCAAAGTATTATCCCCTCAAAGTGTACTACTATAAGAGCGTAATTGACACGCTTGAAACATTCTTAAAACGCCCCAATTTTTGAAAAAGCGTGTGAACATTGGCGCCATCGTGAAACCAATGATCAACTCTATGGCGACGTTTTACGATGGTAAAGTTTGGAAGTCCTTTCTAAGGTGGAATGACCGGGATTTTCTGGCCTCAACTCGAAGGTTTGGCCTAATGCTCAATGTTGACTGGTTTCAGCCGTTCAAACACCGTAAAGACATATCTGTTGGAGTGCTTTACATGGTCGTTATGAATCTTCCTCGCTCTGAAAGATTCAAGCGGGAAAAATGTTATTATTGTAAGGAATTATTCCTGCATTAACTAAAGAACCATCATCACTGAACCTATTTTCTAAACCCACTGGTAACAGAACTTAATGCACTGTGGCGTGGTATCAAGGTCAGAACCTTTAGATTTCCTTCTGAAGGAGCGGAGGTACGTGCTGCACTTATTTGTTGTGCCGCAGACATACCCGCAGCTCGCAAACTGTGTGGTTTGTTGGACATAGTGCGAATCATGGCTGTTCACACTGCAACAAGTTTTTTCCCAGGTGGTTTCGGTGAAAAGAAGGATTACAGCGGGTTTGATCGCAGATCGTGGCCTCCACGAACCGACGATTCCCACCGACAAAACGCTAGAAAGTTACAGAACTGTAGAACAAAGACACAGAGAAGGAAGATGGAATCATGCTTGGGTCACAATACACAAGTTTGCTGGAGCTGCCGTATTATGGTAGTGTTCACAATGTGCGTCATTGATCCCATGCACAATCTGTTTTTTGGGCACAGCGAAGAAAATTTTCAAAATCTGGTGCGAAAATGACATTTTGACCAAGGAAAAGCTACAAGAAGTACAGGAACGAATTGAGAATGTCGAAGCTCCGTCAGATCTGGGGCGACTTCCAGGAAACATTAGCTCAAACCATGGAGGCTTCCACTGCTTCTCAGTGGAAAAACTGGGTATTATATTACTCTCTGGTTTGCTCCTTGAAGGCATCTATCTTGGGGATGAACATATTAACTGTTGGCAGAATTTTGTCTTGGCTTGTCGTCATCTTTGCAGCCGTGCATTACCAAACAGATCTCGTAATCGCCGACCGAAAGCTTCCTGGACTTCTGCAAGAAGGTGGAATTTCCTGTACGGCAAGACTGTAATCACTCCTAACATGCACCTTCATCTTCATATAAGGGAATGTGGTTGAGAAACTATGGCAGTGTGTATGGGTTTTGGTTGTTTAGTTTTGAGCGGTACAATGGCCTGCTAGGAAGCTCCACACGAACAACCGAGAGGTAGAGGTACAGCTGATGAGACGATTCTTGACAATGAGTGCACTTGATGACCTTCAGTACCAAATGCCTTTAGATTTTCAAGAACTCTTTTATTCCATTTGTAGCGAGGTACGCCAAACAAATCTTGTGGACGTGGAAACGACCAAGTCGTTGTCGTGGTCGAAAGCCACGGGCGCCCCGTTAGTGCCAAATTGCAGTATTTGGACGGATTTCAGCATGATTGAACTCCCGAGTCGGTATCGCCTGTGTTGCTTTGATAGCGGCGAGGTACTCCAGTTACGTAGTACATACTGCAAGCTGTATCCTTCGTTGGACCTCCACTCAGTCTATCTCAACTCCACGTACAAGAAATATTCATCCCTTTGTGTTGGTGATGAGCGTCTCAGCTCCGGTATCGAAAGTCGCCTGTATAAGCACGCAAGAGTGATGGCCTCGTGGGTTGGCGACGAAGGCGAAATTAGCGCAGGGAATAGCAAACCGGGGCGAGTTAAATTTTATTTCGAACACTCATTTGATATCGGTAAGAAGCAGTATCGACATTGCTTTGCTTGTGTGCAGTGGTTTAAAGAGTTTCAAGACAACACACCATTCAGGAATCCACTATCTGTTTTTCATGCCAAGGTCTTTAAACTTCCTGGTGCTGCAACATTTATCCCTGTTCAGAGAATACAGTCGCGATTTATTGCTATTAATAAAAAGCACCAGAACATTGATCTGTTAATCGTGTGCCCTCTCCTCCCTAAGACCTTCATTTGAAACTAAGATGTCCGTTTTCTGGCCAGGGATAACCTTTTGTAAGTAACTGGCTTTTGTCGCTGTCGCTTAAAACCTGAAACAGATATTGTTTACACATTCCGGTGCTTAATTTACTTAGGCTGAAGAAAAGATCTGTGCACTGTTGAGGATACGTTGGTTGTAATTAGTTAAATTAACGCTTGTGGAAAGTATCTTTAATTTCAATATAAAATGAAGACATTAAAATTTTCAAGACTCGTTGTGAATGCGTCTTAAGTGTCAAAGGTTATAGTCAGGGTGGTTTGGTCCGCAAGACAGTTTCAGGGGAAGAATGCATGAGAGAAGAAAAATGTCTGAACCCACGTCGATCTTTCATTTTTACACTTACTGCTCTCTGAACTGTTCATTTGAGGGGAGCTACGGAAACAGGTGCTGGTTGAAGGACATTTTAAATTCAAATAAGCTTCATGAGGTTGTCTAGTTTTGGTGTGAAAAAAGAACTAGTATGGCTAGTTTACTGAGCAACGTGTAAAACAATACTCATTGAGTAACTATCACTCTTTGGAAGGAGTCAAAATTTGAGAGTATACTTTGTGCGTATCTGAGGTGAGAGTTAGAAATTTGAGACCCCGCAATGGAAACGACCTTGTGGGTCAAGCCAACAGAAACGCTGCTGAAACACGTTAGTGTTATCTTTTACGCGCCTCGGATAGTATAAACTACCCATATATAAATATTTACCAGGAATGAAAAATCAAAGTTTCCAAACGAAACCGCTTTCGGAAACGCGATGGAAACCACTTTGTTCGTTTCAGCTAACGGAAACTCTGCGGAAACGTACAACCGGTCCACCATTTTTCTCTTACACGTTTCCCGTCGTATCCGATTTGCGGAAACGTAACGGAAATTTGAACGAATAAGTTTCCGACACTTTTCCGAATTACGGAAACGCCTTATTTCGCCCTGTGCAACTCTATGGCATCTGCTGAAGAGTGAGTTGGGAGAGCAATCAGCACAAGCATAAGGTCCGGTTCAAATGTCAATCTTTTCATGCACTGAACCTAATACCCATTTGGGTCGACCTGAATAATTAAGTTCAGCAGTTGATTCATACGTCTAGCTTCTCATGTACCGAACTCAATATCCGCCAAGAGGAAACCAGTGAATTTTCCAGTTGTACACAAAATAAACACTCTTCAATGGGACAGCAGATAGCTGTGAAATTTATTTGATAGCATCAGCTAGCTGATGCTATTAAATAAATAAAACACTGACAACTGTTTTTTGTAACTGTGTTTTGAAGAAATGTACTTCAATGCTTCGATGAAAATTCTTCAATTTCGATCAATTCTGTAACTTCTGGCCTAGTTTTTAAATGTTTCGTTTTGCTTTAGGTGTATATTCAAGAGTAAGAGGGGAAAAAAGCATGTGAAATGTTTCTAGTAACTGACTAGATTTTTTTGAGGTGGCACCATTTCATGCATGACTGCCGTTTTGATAGCTAACTAGCCAATCACAAACTCTCTTATATCAGCAAATACATTAGCGTAACTTATGCATTAGATTCGGTACATGAGAAGATCAAAGTATGAACCAAAGCGGATCTTTGGCCGTTCTTTCCGAACGACACGCCCAGTTGAATAGAAGGGCAGGTCAACCCAAATACTAAACTGCCGAACTTGATTGATTCATACGTTGATTTTTTCATGTACCAAATGTAACAATTAGGATCAGCGCATGAAAAGTTCAACGTTTGAACTGAGCCTAACACGTTTTTGGATGAAAATTCTAACCACCAAGAACGGAAAAAAGAGAAAATGCTTGAAATAGAGACTTGGTTGAAACTGAGCATAAAACCAGAGGAGATCGAGCAAACTCCAAACAATGTTTTAGCAGAAGGCAGGGATGTAGAAGAGGAAGCGGCTAGTTTGTACGAGGAGATGAAACAAAAACTTGAACATGCTGGCAAAGACTTCACTGATGTCGGCAATAGACAGAAATACAGACATTTGAAGGAAATAAAGTAAATAGACGTTTAATCTTAAAACCAATATAAACAGTAACCAAGTAATCAATTCCGTTACCAAGGACAACTCTAAAAGTGCTTACAACATGTAAACGCAGTGCTTGAAGGGACTTACACTGTATTCCTTTTTTCGGAAGAAATAAAGCTGAAGATGCACTGTGGTTTGGGGAAACATATGGCCTAATCCCTCAGTCATTAATGCTCCAAGACAGAAATGGAATGGCCCATGAGATAAACTTGGCTCAAGCAGGTAAACTAACTTTGCCATTTACATGTAGTATTATGCATACAAACGACTAGAAAATGATTCAGCAAATGCAGGTTATAACTGCTTTATGTTCTCTTACTTGATAGATGTTGAAAAAGAAAATACTCATTTTCAGAATGCCATCGGGATGAGCAAGAACATCAGGCAGAAAGTTCTAAAGGTGAGTTAACCGGATAGCATCAGGGTAATGGCAGAACTTCCAAATTTTAAAATTTCTTAATAAACAGAAACAATCACTGATACTGACTTTGATATCAGTTTCCAATATAAGAAATCAATCAATCATGATAAATTGTACATGTCTTCATTTTTGCTATTTATCCCTATTGATTAACTATCCCTGGCGAGTAACATGCTGAACATCAACCTTGATAGGACATTGATGGCCGTCATTTTGTTTAATCACAGCAAGGAAGGCTCAGTCTTTTCACAACCTTCCAGAAGAAGAGAAAAACAAAGTGAAGTCCATCCTGTATATCATGGATAAATTTTCAGTTTCGATACAAGTGTATCATGAATTGTTACAACAAGAGCCAACATTACCCAGATAATACCTGATTGAGGCCTGCTAGCAATCTCTTGATGATAAGTGGGATTAACAAGGCCACCTGGAGAGTGCCTGGGAGCAGATTTCCCATTCAAGGTTCAATTGGAAAAGGAATTGAGAAAAAATTTTAGTACAAAGGACAATTTGCTAGACACTATTAGTTAGCACTTTTAACTTCAGTTTTGAAGAATCCCTGATTTATTAATTTTTTTAATTTTGTCTCATAATTACAGCTAATTAACGCACATGATGAAGAAACAACTGTAAAGGTCAAGATACCAGGGGATGGGGCCAGGATGTGACACTCGAGTTTGCTGTTTGCTTGTTCATTTTCACTGCTTGAGGAAGGGCAGCATATGCTGTCCAGTTCAGGTATTCTCAGCAAATATATAACTATAGATATTATGATGTGTACTCTATGGAGTTTTGACATTTGGTGACTTTGCAATTAAAAGAAAATGACTCTCAAAAACAACACGATGCTTTTGAAAGACATCATTTAGATTACTCCAAACATGTTTTGGATGAGCATCAATGATCCATTTTCAGTGTTACAATGAATATCAAACGATGAAATTATTGTTTTCTTTTAAGCACCTTTCACTTCGTAAAATACTGCCTAAAATATGTATTTTAACCGAGATGTCATCCTCATTTTTGTTTTTTTAATTAAGGGAACCACACCATTGCTATCGCACACTATCAGATGGTCTCAAGAATGTCATTGATGCTGTAAACAACCTCATAGATGATGGCTACATGCTAATTGATGGTGAAGAGTAAATCTACATTTTCATTTGGGAGGGGATTACAAGGTATGAAATCCTAGCTATTGCTAAGACAAATTCAGTACAACCAGAACTGGTCCCCCTTAGTTAAGCATGTTTTTATTAAAACATCCATGTATTTTGTTTCTTTTAAACAGTTCCTGTTACTTGCAATGGGTATGAAAGGTGCAACCTCAAACAATTGGTGCATTTGGTGCTTGATTCACAAAAAAGACAGGTTAGGTG
>JAHPZR010023084.1:0-17500 GCA_019787425.1 Platygyra sinensis | reverse complement strand
AATAATGATAGCTTTGTTCTGCATATGTTCTGTTCTGGTCTCTCAACTACCATAGACAGTTTATAAATAAGGTTTTTGTTACTAAATTAGTAGTAAAAAAGCACAAGAAAAACCTGCTTTGATGGGATTGCTTTGGGCTTGCTTTATAAATAGGTTTATCAGAGGCAATTTTTTTTTTTTTTTTTTTTTTACCAGAGGCAATTGAACGCAATCCATTTAATTGTGTTCAACTGAGTTCGGTTTTCCGAACTCAGTCCAACACAACCTAATAAATTGAGTTCAATTGGTTCGATTTGTTTGATTAAGTTCGATTGGTTCGGAAATCGAACTCACTCAAAGTTCAGTGTTCGTTTTGGTTCAATTGCCCAATTCAATATAGTGCAATTGCAATACCATGTGCATGAAAAGTAAGTAACAGGCCAGGGTTGGCTCATACACTTTTTCAGGCGAAAAGTTTGAGGACTTTTCAAGGATTTTCCATAAACCTACTTTGATTTATACGAATATACCTTTAACCAAGCAAAATGTTTGTAGCTCGTATTGTGTGAGAGTAGTTCTGAAAAGAACTGTTGTTGGTGACTGACATTTCGACAACCTGAGTGGAAGTCATCTTCAGAGTCAAGTGAATAGTGTTTGTCAGTCGATGATGTCACAAGTCTGGTCCATTGAAAGCGATTGGTCAGTTAAGCCATGATGGTATTGGCTGAAAGACTCATGTTACGTTTGTCATAGGTGATTGGTCGGTTTCCATCCGTCTTTTGTTAGTCAAAGTGGTCGGTTTGAGGTCCGTCTATTGTTAGTCAACATTAAGTTGGTCTGTTAGAAGTCTGTGTAGCGGTTTCGTTTTGTCGCGGATAAATCGTCTGTAAGGTGCCTGTAGTTGTTGACATCTGTTAAGAAGCGTTTGTTCCAAGTTAGTGTACCAGCTTTTCAGAGTCAGTCGTTGAAAATAGTTTGTACTGTAGGTTAAGCATTGACCAGAGTCCCAGTCGATATTGTGGTTTGTCAGTTGACGATGCACAACATTGTGATTGTTATCACCAGTTCTTGTGGCTCGTTTGTGTTCAGTCAGTCTCATGTTAAGGTTTCTGCCAGTCTCACCAATTGCGAGATTTCATACCACGTGGGGACCTGGCATTACCAGATTTTTGCGGACTTTTTCCTCAAATCAAAATGGCAGCGAAAGATGGCAAGACTGCTCGTGCAGGTTGGCACTGGTCTTGTGCTAGTAAGTACTGCAAAGACTCGTGGAAAACTCCGGATGTAGAGTACTACACTTTAACCAAAGTGGGTTCTGCACCAAAGACGGTACAGGATGCTTATTTAGAAGTGCTAGGAAAGCAGAAAGAGGATGTAAATTTTAAGAAGCAGGTCATCTGCTCAAAACACTGGTCGTGTGGCAAAAGACTAAACTTAGAGGACTTCCCAAGCATCAAGTTTACCGAGTCAGGAAGCCAAGTGTCTCCAAAAGTCAAGCAAGAGCACTGGCATTGTGCTGCTACACTCTGCACCAATTCCTGGTGCACTAAAAACAAGAACTTGAAGTATTACAGACTAAACAAAATCATAGACTGTCCCGAGAAACGGCATGAGTATAACAAAATTCTGAAAAACAAAGGAATTGACTTCCAACGGGATTTCATTTGCTCTGCTCACTGAAGCAAAGTGGAACACGAGAACTTAAATGATCTTCCAGATTTGCCATGTGCACCTAAGTTTGCTGAGCGAACGGTAAAAAATAAAACAACCCCAGTCAGCAAAATAAAGTATGCAAAACAATGTATACAACGTAAGTCAGAAGGCAGCAATGTCAAGAAAAGGAGGGTTCTCTCCTATAGCAGCTGTAATGAGCCTTCTAACACTGAAATCTTACAAAAGAAAATTGATGATCTTAAAGAAAAGCTGAACAAAAACAATTGAAGTAAATCAATTAATTGATCTGGTCTATAACTTACAATTACAAAATGAAACATATCAGTCTCAGCTAAAACAGTTTTTGCACACAAGCGAGAAGACAACTTTTTCCTACAAATGCTTAAAAAAGAATCCAAAGCAGTTTTTCTGCATGACTGGCCTATCTGTAGAAGATTTTGATTGCCTGTTTGCTTGTGTTGAGCCCTACCTACCTGCTATAAAGTACCCTGATTGTAAAACTCACCAACAGAGAAAGCTGACAAAAAGAACTGAGTTGATGTGCTTTATGACAGTATGCAGACATACACTTCACCTTGGTATTGTTGGATACATGACAGGCACCAGTGTTTCAACTCAATCCAGAAGCTTTACAGCATGGGCAGTTTTTCTATCAACTCTGTTTGATCAGTTAGACCTAAGTCCTTGCCCTGGAGAGGTGTTTTCTCTTTTACCTCTGGATTTTTGTGCATCTGGTTTCCAGGACACAGTGTTGCTAGGAGACTGTACAGAGAACTGGATTACTTCACCACAAAACTTTGATATCAGCAATGCAACATTTAGTACATACAAGAACCATGACACTGGTAAAACAGGAATTTGGATAACACCTTTTGGCAGTCTTGTAATGTGTACTGATATGTATGCAGGGTCAGTCACTGATAATGACTTAACTGCTGACTGTGAAGTGCTGGATATGATACAAGACAAAGGTACCACAGAACAGTGCTTACAGATAAAGGTTTTGGTATCAAAAACTTATGTCATGCTAAAGGCTTGAGCCACAATCGCCCTCGCATGATTGTCATTTTAACTATCCCGGATAATGCTCTACTGCGCAAGCTTTGAGTCTTACATCCGACAAAATTTTGGATTTTTTCCCCCTATTGACAAGAATAGTGTGCTTTCTCGCTATCACTCGCCAGCAACAAGTTAAAATCGATAAAAAGGTGGTGAGCACTAAATATGATACAATATGTAAAAAAGTGTTAAAAACGTACAGCGGAAAAGAATAAAATAATTGCAGCAAGAATTGCTCTAAGACAAATAGTTTGGCGCAAATTGAATCACTCTGTTTAGTGTTGGTTTCAGTTATTTGACAAAAAAAACATTACAAAAATAAGACAGTCGAATTTGTTCTGACACTTCCTTAAGATTCAAAAGCTCTGTGCGATTTCTTCTGGCTCCATATCGTGCTGCTCTCTGAGGTGGTTTCCGATTGCCGATCCTTTGTGTTCTTGAATTCGTTGGTATAGGTGTCGGCACGTGTAGCCAACATAGCCTGCATCACACAGGCCACACTGAAATGAATACACTATGCATTGTTGACTCACAAGAGGCAGCTTGTCTTCCCTGGCCTTAATTTCATCCTTGATCTTTCTACTTGTGTAAACTGGGCTAATATCTGCGTTGATCTTCCAACTGAGTCCAGCCAGCTGTTAACGTACTACGTTTGCAGATTTCTGGTCCTTGTAGGGCAACACGACTCTGACTGGGGCTTCTCTTTTATCAGCCAATTGGTTATGTGAATCCTCAGACACTTTTGATTCAAGGAATCTGCAAATGGTTGACTGCACAAGGTCATCAGGATAGCACAGATGGGAAAAGATCCCTTTAAGGTGTTCACATTGAATTTCTGGAGACACTAAACAAGGGTCATCCTTCTATTGATTTTACAATGGAACTCGAAGAAAATGACAGGCTTCCCTTTCTTGGAATGGATGTTATCAGGAATGGTTGCCACCTAGACACCACGGTCTAAAGAAAGGCGACAGACAAAGGGCTTTTGCTACACTACCACAGTCACGTTGACTCCTGAGATACAAATGGTCACTGCTGAACACCATGCATGCTAAACCGTGTGTTTCAGCTCTTGTCTATGTGGAAGTTTTTTCCTGAGGAATGTAACAACAACAACAACAACATAACTTTATTTAACCTCGAATTTAAGTGTAGCTTAAAAGCTAATATCTTCGAGAAAAAAAGAAAAAAAAAAAAGAAAAATGCAAACAAGAAAAAGAAACTATAACTACTATAAGCTATTTACCAATTAACTATTTTATAACAATTACTGTACAAGCCTAATCCATTTTCTAAAAAGAGACCGTTTTCAAAAGGCGCTTAAAATTAGTTAAAATAGGCTCATTTCTAATTTTCTCAGGTAAAGAGTTCTAAATTTTGCATGCAAAGTACTTAAAAGAGTGCAGGCCATAGGAAGTTGAAGCAGGTTTGCACAATGAAAACATATCAGTTCCTCTAAGAAAGTAAGTTGTAGAACGCAAAGTTAATAAATTCTTAAGGTACTTGGGATAAAACTGGAGATGTAAACATTTAAAAATAATGATTAGCATATTTTGTACTCTTAAATTATAAAGTGTAGAAGTTGTTGCTCTTTCTAATAACTGGGAATACGTTGAATCCCTGTCATTAAAAACTACTCGCAATGTGCGTTTGTTCAGTGACTCAAGTTTGTCGCTATTCCTAGAGCTACAGAAGTGCCATACTGCGGAGCAATATTGAAAATGTGGCAGAACAAAGGCCTTATACAGTTTTAACATAGTGGAGGTGTTCACAAGCTTACGAAATCTTATCATTACACTCAGCTGATTGTTAACCTTTTTACAGATAAGAGAGACCTGTTTATCAAAGTTCAATTGATTGTCGATAGTCATTCCCAAGAGATCAAGCGATTTCTCGGTTTTAAAAGAGAACTGGTGATTTGTAGATCCCAGAACCATGGCGTGGTGCTTGTCAGGGTTAACGATCATGCCGTTTACAGCATACCATGTATTTGCTATTTGAACTTCACGCTGTATGCGCAAGTCAAGGGTGATAGGATCACAGTCACAGTCGTACAACTGCTCGTCGTCTGCGTATGCATGAAGTTTCACATCCTTGATGTTGTAGAAAACGTCGTTTAAAAAGATGTTAAAGAACATCGGTCCAAGTACGGTTCCTTGTGGAACCCCTCTCCTAACAGCTTGCCAGCTAGAATATGCATCGCCAACTTTTACCCTCTGCATTCTCCCGCGCAAATAATCTTCAAACAGCGCGCAAGCGCTGCCACTCAAACCGTACGCTGATAGTTTAGCGAGTAACAGCGCATGCGGTATAGTATCAAATGCCTTCGATAGGTCCATCGACACAACGGCCACTAGTTCTTTCCTATCTCGGCAAGCCTTCCAATCTTCCGTTAATTTGAGTAATGATGTCTCGCAACTGTGGTGTCGTCTGTATGCTGACATATAGTCCGATAATGATTCCCGGTAGAATTCTTGGAGCTGGTTGGAAAGCAGCCTTTCAAAAATATTGTTCAGACAGGGGAGGACAGTTACAGGCCTGTAGTTACATTTATCTGTCTCATCGTTCTTTTTGAAAAGAGGAGTAACTTGCCCCATCTTCCAGCATGATGGATAACGCTCCTGTGTAATCGCAGTGTTCAAGATTTTCGTGACTGGCACCGCTGTGGCGCCCGCAGATTCTTTTATTAGACGTGAGGATAGCATGTCATAACCACAAGCCTTTCGCGCATTAATATTTGATAACAATTCCTCTACTTGCGTCTTATTTGGAAGATGAAATCTTAGACGATCCTTTTCTTGCTTCACACCATTATTCGCGATGATAGACTTTATGCTTGGATGGTTGCTAAAATCTTTTCCGTAGTCAAGCTCATTAATTTCCCCAATGCCGTCTGCAATGTGCACAAAGTGCTCATTAAATATTTCTGCTATTCGGCTTTTATCGGTGATAACAGAGTCTTTCTCTATTAACGTGATGTCATTCGATTGTTTAGAGTTCCTAGAGTGTAAAAAGGGCTGATATGTCCTCCAATTTCCCTTGGGTTATCCGCCTGCACCTTTTTACAAAAGAATTCCCTTATGGCTTTGCGTCTTAATGAGGTAAACACCTTAAAGGGATCTTTCTTGTCTGTACTATCCTGACAACCTTGTGCAGTCAACCATTTGCAGATTCCTTGAATCAAAAGTGTCTGAGGATTCACATAACCGATTGGCTGATAAAAGAGAAGCCCCAGTCAGAGTCATGTTGCCCTACAAGGACCAGAAAATCTGCAAACATAGTAAGTAAACAGCTGGCTGACTTCAGTTGGAAGATCAATGCAGATATTAGCCCAGTTTACACAAGTAGAAAGATCAAAGATGAAATTAAGGTCAGGGAAGACAAGCTGCCTCTTGTGAGTTAACAATGCGTGGTGTATTCATTTTAGTGTGGCCTGTGTGATGCAGGCTATATCGGCAATCAGAAACCACCTCAGAGAGCAGCACGATATGGAGCCAGAAGAAATCGCACAGAGCTTTCAAATCTTAAGGAAGTGTCAGAACAAATTCGACTGTCTTATTTTTGTAATGTTTTTTTGTCAAATAACTGAAACCAACACTAAACAGAGTGATTCAATTTGCGCCAAACTATTTGTCTTAGAGCAATTCTTGCTGCAATTATTTTATTCTTTTCCATTGTACGTTTTTAACACTTTTTTACATACTGTATCATATTTAGTGCTCGCCACATTTGTATTGATTTTAACTTATTTTAACATATTTTAACATATTTATGCTAATTTAGAAAATTTTACTCACTTGAAAATGACCTCAGAGAGGTCGAAACGTCGTGACTTTTTAGCGTTAGTTTTTATTTCAAAATCGATTTCTAAGAAATTCCTCAATTAATGGCTCTTCTCGGCTAAATGTCACCGGACATGTCACGTGACTTGTCAGAAGTACCAATTCTACTTTAAAATGTTCAGGACATTAATACCTAACTGTGTGCTAAATCTGGCCATTGCCATTCATACCTTCAACTAGTGAGACAATCTCAGATAGTGCAGAGTGTTATGCAGGACTGTAAGTACATTTTGAGTCATCTGCTGCCTGTATGTAACTTGTTAGTTCAAGCCCAAAAATAACTTACAATTACAGTTTGTCAAGACGGTTTTAAATTTTACTGTGGTGTTTTAAGTTGAATTTCGTTCATTCTAAATTCATTAATACGTTGAACTAGCAAACGTGATAGTTTTATTTTTTCAACGCCAACATTTGTAACTTGATACTTTTGTTTTTCTCACAAAGTTTGTAACATGATACCCTTGTTTTCTCAAAAACATACAAAGAAGATATGCTCGCTTTTTCCTGAGAAAAATGAAATCATGTTATTAACTTATGAAAAAATTGGAAGAGGAATGATTTTGTTTCAATCTACATGTAGAGGCAAATTTTCATATCACTGATAAACAATTACTAATTTAATAATCAAATAGTCACGTCCTGTCTCGGAATAGCAGGTTCTTTAATATTAGGTTGCCACCATTGGTGTTAACAGTAAACCAGTTCAAAATACAAAATGATGTCGATTAATACACCCGAAAAGCATTTCAACTTGACCGATGTTATATCCTACATCGATGAACGAGTCCCCTCAAAGACTGACTAAATTTATTTGCGGTTTCTGTAAGTGCCACAGTGTCTACAGCGATATTTGAGAAGTTTCTTTTGTCACAACATTACTAATTTAAATGCCACTAACACGGAATGTTTCAGGTGAATACATTATTTTGTGAACTTCTTGTTCTCTTTCATAGGACAGAAAATAAACAAGTGGCTGAAGAGATTCGTTTGTTTCCCTGTTTAAAGCTTAGCAAACATGAAATAGTTGAAAACAGCACACGGCATTTTTGAACCAAGCTAGGGATGATTCCAAAAGATACGCTGTCACAAAAGCACTCTTTGCACTAAAAGGAGGAACTGATATTACCTGAAATATAACTGCTATCGCCCGTTAAGACAAGAGTGTGGTATCGCATGCATGAATCTGAACTCGAGAACGGATTGTATCATGCTGACAATGTTAGAGCGCATGCGTCTTACATACTGTGTTAAACCACAAGGAAAAGCACTAAACGTTCGTGTATAATTGTGTATGAAATGTATCGTTTACCTAACATATAGTTAACGCTAACGCTAATCAATTTGCACATGCGCTTCGTGTCAATCGCTTTTGTTCTTAAGAGAATAGTACCACTAGGATAACAAGAGAATATTGGAACCATATATAGTTTCGTGATGGTATTCAAAAAGAAATGTAAGTATAGTATGTTTACGTAGCATCAAAGATACCCACCCCACCCCTCAAAACAAGGCTAATTAATTAATTGGAATTAACTAATTAAACAAACATTAAAGTTTACACCAAATTGCCTTTGTGCCATAGTGCGTTAGCAGTGTCAACCCCCAAACCATCCCAATAGTGCACTCTGCACTAAAAATGTAACTAATAAATTATTTTTACCAGTAAAAGCCTTTCACCCAGTCCTTAAACTACTTGAGTATGAGAAGTAAGGTGAGTGAAGTACATTTTACGTAGAAATCAAAGATACCTACCCCACCCCCTAAAAACAAGGGCTAATCAATTAATTGGAATTAATTAATTAAACAAACATAAAAGTTTACACCTTATTGCCATAGTGCCATACCACTTTAGCGCCATTAAACCCCAAACCATCCCAATAGTGCACTCTGCACTAAAAATGAAGCATAATATCCATATTAAAGTTATGGCATCGAACGCATTCTCATAATCTTTGATTTCTACTAGTTCATTTCATTAAAAAATGAAATAATCCTTATTCTACGTCTGCATCTATTAAGTCAGTAAAATTATATCTGACATTGCACCAACTAAATTAAAAAAGAGTTATTTGTAGCAATGTTTTTGTGCAGGAATTATAATAGTAAAAATGACTTTCTTATCATCTCAATTACAGTAACTCTAGCAGTGGAGAATCCCCACTGTTAATAGGGGACACCTAACTATAATTATCTAAAAATAAAACCATAAATTGAATGTGAAATTGAAATAAAAACTGATAATAACAACATAATTTTGAAGGAGATTCACAAATTAATTAAAAGCCTTTTAATTAAAAGTCCTGTTGGGGACTCAGATTTCTCTTTGTCGCAGGCTCCTGTCATGTTGAATATTTCATATTTTCACATTTAATTACCGAGCTCAAAATTCACTATCTTCATTCACTTATCACTTCTCATGATGAATTTGGCAGGGCTGATCCTAGCAGTATGCAGGACACCTGTCACATATGAACTCAGAAAAATAACCTTGCTCTCCATGAGTTCTCATAGCTCGGTGGATAGAGCGCCTGCCCGGTGTTCGGGAGGTCATGGGTTCGATTCCTGTTGGGGACTCAGATTTTTCTTTGTCCCACGCTCGTGTCATGTTGAATCTTTCATATTTTCACCTTTAATTACCCACAGGCGGCCCAAGCGCGAGATGAGAGGAAATAATTAAATATAAATGAAACGTAGGCGAACGTGACTCTTGCCTTCGAGCGGTGTTGTGTTACAAAGATGCGATTTACAAGGGTTTGTATGGGAACTTTACGGGTTTGCTTTAAATACCTGAAAAATGTAACGTTGTGTGAATAAAAACTGACTTACCTTGCTTTCCTTTCATATGCTTGTTGTTTCACGGTGTTTGAGGCCGTTTTGAAGCGTTTTCAGCAAGTTAGCACTGGTGGTGGTTTTCCCGCTAGAAAAAAACACAAGGCTGGCTGGCTCAAAATTGAACCATCGTACTGTGAAGGCCAAAATATTCCAAAGGAATGGACGTAACCACCTCAAATCACGATCAGCCGAAGCTTGAATAACTCGCTTCCCATTCCATCGGTCGCTAGTTCACAAATCTCATCACAACGGCCTGAAAAATCGCTCGTTTTACCAGCTCAAAGCTGCCTCTTTCGCTGCTGCATCATGCGTGAAGCCAACGGTGAAGATACCAGATTTGAAAATTGAAGCTTAGCGACCGCATCCGCTCGACAAAAACAACCACTCGGCAGGGGTGGGAGGGAACTATTGCCTATGTGATTTCATATAGGCAATAGTTCCCTCCCACCCCTGCCAAGTGTTGTTTTTGTTGAGCGGATGCGGTCGCTAAGCTTCGATTTTCAAATCGGTATCTTCACCGTTGGCTTCACGCATGATGCAGCAGCGAAAGAGGCAGCTTTGAGCTGGTAAACGAGCGATTTTCAGGCCGTTGCAATGAGATTTGCGAACCAGCGACCGATTGAATGGGAAGCGAGTTATTCAAGCTTCGGCTGATCGTGATTTGAGGCGGTTACGTCCATTCCTTTGGAATATTTTGGCCCTTCGCAGCACAACAGTTCGATTTTGAGCCAGCCAGCATTGTGTTTTTTTCTAGTGGGAAACCACCACCAGTGCTAACTTGCTGAAAACGCTTCAAAACGGCCTCAAACACCGTGAAACAACAAAGAATATGAAAGGAAAGCAACGCAAGTCAGTTTTATTCACACAACATTACATTTTTCAGGTATTTAAAGCAAACCCGTAAAGTTCCCATACAAACCCTTGTAAATCGCATGTTTGTAACACAACACCGCTCAAAGGCAAGAGTCACTTTCGCGTACGTTTCATTTATATTTAATTACCTCCTCTCATCTCGCGCTTGGGCCGCCTGTGAATTACCGAGCTCAAAATTCACCATCTTCATTCACTTATCACTTCTCATGATGAATTCGGCAGGGCTGATCCTAGCAGTATGCAGGACACCTGTCAAATATGAACTCAGAAAAATGACCTTGCTCTCCATGAGTTCTTGTAGCTCAGTGGATAGAGTGCCCGCCCGGTGTTCGGGAGGTCATGGGTTCGATTCCTGTCGGGGACTCAGATTTTTCTTTGTCCCACGCTCGTGTCATGTTGAATATTTCATATTTTCACAATTAAAAGCCTTAGTTCAAAAGTTTGTTCTGCTTACATAGTTAGGAAGCTATGAAACTTGCAGTAGTGTAACTGAGCATTTTTCCTGGAGACAGTTTAATCTACCATGTATGGGCACTGGAGGACAAAATAAGTTCGCACATTTTACAGAGAAGTAAAAAATAGATGGAGCAGAATAAAAAATATTAATAATGCAATAAGTAATATGTGTATATCATGTAATTTTTCCCCTTTTTTAGATTCCAAGTTACCCTCTAGCTTACGGATGATAAACCTCTTCTTGGGCTGCCTGAGCTTTTGGTTACAGTTTTCCCTGAGGCTGCTGGCTACCAAACAGTTGCTGAGCATTTTGACAACAATAGTTCCTCAAGCACTAAAATGGAGCGTGTAAGGCAACCTAGAAGTCTTGTTGCTGCATCGCTTGAAGCAGAACGACACAGGTAAACTTTTAAGTTGTGAAATAATCCTTTGTCTTGAATCGTAAATACTTGAATATGTAGCATGTTGCTTTCACCGAAGCATTCCCCGTGAATAGGGTCTGTTAGCGTCTGAAGTTGCGAATCTAATGTACAATCGCTTTCTTTAATGTGACGTCAGTGCACAATATGTACTGACAATTGCATAATTGGTATATCATGGAATGACTCTTGAATGGTTTTGTTCCTACCTTAATGGAAGATCTCAGTGTGTTTAGTCCAAGGAGTTTGAACTCTGATGGGACATGTGCTAAGCTACCCTACTTGATACTGAACTGTTCTACTCAGGTGTAAAAGAAATCGTAGGAGTCATAGAGGAGGTGAAAAACTCTACTGTCCTCCAAACAATTGGAGAAGAGGAGTTTAATAGAAGAATAGGAGAATATCTTGGGAAAGGAGCTTGCGGCAAGGTACTTTATATCTTTGTACCAAGTGCAACATGATACACCATGACTTCGAGTAATAAGTAATAGTAATTGGACCAAGTGGAGAACAATTCAGGGAGTAATAGAGCAAGTAATTTCAGAATTGGAAGAGCGCAAAGCACGAGGCCGATTTGAATTTATGAGCACGATTACTCCCTGAATTGTACAATATAAGGTCCAATTACTAATTAATCATATCTACGACAAATTTTGGAATTAAAAATGTCTTTTGAGAACTTCTTTTGAGTGAAAACGTTCATAGTGCTTTTCCAAAGTTTTTAAAACTGTAGAAAACATTGCTAAGAAAGCCATAAAAGTGTGCGTAATTGACGTGAAAATCACATGGGTATCCAGTTACAAAAAGTTCAATTCAGACAGCTATAATTAGACACCCACATGATCTCGGGCCAAATACGTGACAAATATGCACGCGTGAAGAACCAATCAAGATTGAGTAGTAAATGATGGGGAGGACGTTTAAACTCATTTACCCAGGCCATCTGATAGGGTGCGGAAAAAAACTGAAAATTATGCGGAAATTTTCGGCAATATTATGCGGAAGAAAGTGACGATTATGCGGAAAAGACGCCAGATTATGCGGAAATTTCTACAATTTAATAAAGTTGCTCCCATGGCTTTTTCCAACATATAAAACACACGTTAACGTCTTACTGATAATTTTAGTCCTTTACGACCCGTTTGACCTTTTGCTGCCATTCGTGGACACGTATTTTTCCATGGTTTTCGAAGGTTTTCGTTGTTGTGTTTGTCCGAAGCTTAGTAACCAGGCATTAAGTCGGACAAGAAAAACTGGACACCACTAGAACTAGAACCCAGGCCCACCACAAGAAGACGCACGGAACGCCTGGAGGCTTAAAATTGTTTACGAACGAAAAGACGTGTTTTCGTCGCTGTTTTGGGTGAATAACTTCTTCAAAATGATCAATCTCTTCGATATTTTTGCTTCTGATGATGGCAATCAGTTGATTTCTCGCTTATATGTAGCAATTTTCTAGTTTTATGCGGAAAAATGCCCCAAGGATGCGGAGGATGCGGAAGTAGGCGAATTATGCGGATCCGCACCACCGCATCCTGTCAGGTGCCCTGTTTACCAAGGTATCGAAATATCTTGAGTGTGGCAAATAAATAATTAAAAGTGAATTTTAAGCTCGGTAATGTATATGATATGGGCATTGGACAAAGAAAAAAATGAATGTGAAGAGTGATCATCGCAGTAAATTTTCCAATTGAAGCAATTGGAAGGAAGAAGCCTGAAAAAAATCAGGGCTTCAACGGGATTCGAACCCGTGACCTCCGCGATACCGGTGCGATGCTCTACCAACTGAGCTATGAAGCCACACATTGGGAGCGAGGTCAATATTTTCCTGATTTTTTTTTCCTGATTTTTTTTTTAGGCTTCTTCTTTCCAATTGAATTTACTGCGATGATCACTCTTCACATTCATCTACAACCGTAGTACAAATATGAATTATTTCATATATATTTCACAAAGAAAAAAATGTCAGTCTCCTCCAGGAATTGAACACATGATCTCCGAACACCAGGTGGGTTCTCAATCCTTTTAGCTACGAGAACTCCTGGAGAGGAACGTCATTTAAATGAGTTCATGTGTGATAGGCGTCCGGCATACTGCTAGGATCAGCACTATCAAAGTCATTGTGAGTGTGGTGCAGGAATAAGGATGGTGGATTTTAAATTTAGTAATGAAATGTGAAGAGTGAACTGATCAACATGACAAGATGGTGGGAGTTTTTGTAATGGCTCAGAAAAGAGCCATTTTGAATGGCTCAGCAAATAGCCCTTTAATTTCTTTTTATTTTACTAGGCTGTCAAGAGAGACAACTATTTTTGGAATGGTAACAGTTTCATTAGGCGTGAGAATTGTAAACGTTTTTTCTTGTTTTTGCAATTTTGCTGCATTTGAACTACACTTACGTTGTCGAACATTGGGCAGTTTTAGTTTTAGGTCAAGTCCAAAGGTGCCCGTACGCCAATGCAATACTTTGGAACGTCCTGGCCATCGTCTTAACTGTATTTCTGGATTCAAAATCAAATTTTGGTTCTAGTTGAATCTAAGAAAAACTTCGATGCTGTGATCAGTTCAACTCTCACGGTCGCCAACTTTACTGCAGCCAGTACTGACTGCGGACAGGATCAGTTCAGTTTGTCCTTGCTTTATCCTGAGCCCACTGACTCAAGACAGAATACATGAACCCGGTCCTGATCGGCCTTGTACCATCATACCATATCGAGATACATACATTGCACATGGGCAAAAGGGATGGGTCAGGTAGCAGCTCTTGTAAGGTCTCACATGATTGTCTTGCTACCCTTTGAGAGTACAATAGAAAAAAAAGCAACAGAAACAATGCCACTAACCCTAAAACAACAACAGCTGCCACAATAATAAGCAGTAATATCAGCTTACGACAGCTGCTACACTGCTGAAACGGATGGTAACAAACATGTAACTCCACATTAGAGTAAACAAAACGATCCCAAGCAATATTAAAGATCTGCAAAATATCATCAACATTATTTTGCAGTCTGTCTGGCTCTCAAGAAATGCATCATAAAATATCGCATTAAAGAAACTGAAAACAACCTGCAAAATGCTTCCTTGCACAATGTTTTGCAGGTGTACAAGTTTGACACAAACCTAGCGGTAAAAATAGTTAAAATGAAGCTTGAGAACACAGAAGACCAAAAGGTTAGACTTATACTAGTATAAAGTTGGAGTGTTAGCTATTATATACTAAGTTTGTTTTCTTACCAGTAATATAATTATAAATTAGGGATGAAATATGTGACCTTCTTTGGGAAAACGGACACTAACGCTTTTCCGTTTATATGACAAAACCATTTACAATCCGTTTATATCCGTTTAAACGGCTCATGCAAGCGTTTAAAGGGTTTGCATATCCGTTTAAAAAAATTTGCATCCGTTGAACGCTTTAGCAAAAACGTTTAAACGGTTTGCTTATCCGTTTAAAAAAATTTGCATCCATTTAACGCTTTAGCGAAAACGTTTAAACGGTTTGCTCATCCGTTTAACGTTTTAGGGAAAGCGTTTAAATGGTTTGCTTCTCCGTTTACAAGGAAACCAGCCAGCGTGTTTAAAGTTAACCTTGCGAGCAGAAGTATCAAGCGAACGAGTTATTTTAGTTCCAACTTATGCGTGTTTATAGAATGCGAGTAATCGTCGTACATGTATCCTTAGACAAACGACAAAAAAAATAAAATAGCCGTTTGTACAAACGTATAGCATCGAGAGCCGATAAAACCACCCATTTCGACCGTGATTCTGCCATCGATCGATCTTCCTTGTTCAAAACTGCGCACTTAATCTTGCGATAACGTTGTCTAGGTTCCGATGTCATATTTTTGAATCGTTCATCAAAAACAAGTTATTTTGCTCGGAAATTTAGATCATCGCTCGGTAGGATTGTGAAGGGTTACAATCTTTCAGAAGATGTTTATTCTTACCTACTCTGTAACCAACCTTATTCGCAAAATCGAATCACAGCAAGAACATCTAAAATTAAAAATAGCATGCGCGCGCTCCTTTGATTGTGATGTCACTTCCTTGCCTGCCGCGCATTATATTATGATTACCGCTCACTTACCAAACGCTCCATTACAGAACATACAGCATTGCAAATTGTACATTCACCATTGAATTAAGACTCTGAGCTCAGTCGACTAACACTTTCGTTATTATCTATTCATATCAGTGTCTGTTTTGCATCAGAGCTTTATTTTACTAATTAATCGAAAGTTCAGAGACCGAGCACTCGAGCATGTAAACTTTGTTGCGAGATCGGCTGGTCGATGAACGAATTTTGCTTAAGCTGGATTGAAAATCTGTTCGATTCCCTCTGTTTCCTACCCGGGTTATTTTCGTCAATTGAGATGTTAGCTGTATTTGAAGACAAGAATAGAACTGTTGAAAGAAGGACTACAAGGAAAATAATATCCCAAAATATTTTCAGCACAACTTCATTTATTTCAATAGTAAACGATGGTGTATGTACAATAATAACCTTAGTCAACATCGTTTAATTCTCTTGCAGCTTAGGTTTGAACTAATAAAGAGAAAGCTAAATACTAAAACCAATTTGTTTGCATAACACTCGTCAAGTTCGAAATAATGAGTTAACTTATGGAACTGGGGCAACTAAATCTTCAGTTCCAGGCTTGCAAAACTGTCTAATTTCGCAATGTAGGTAGTTTTTGCGTTCGTCACTTAATCCTTCTGGGTTGATCTTATGCGGAAGAACAGAAACAGGTGGGATCACAGCACCATCCTTCAGCAACACACACGCTTGTTCCGGGGATGTCAAATATTCTCGGCAGTAAACAACACCTGGTTCCTCCTTGGAAAATCTGAAATGGTGAAACTTTTTTATGTTCGCGATTTTTTTGAAATATTGTCCTAGAAAAGTACACCAGTCGTATGCAGGAACTATAACACGGCCATCGTGCATCGATACCAGTTGGGCTTTGTTCACTCCTGTGTTGCTTGAGGTATCCACCATTTGAGCAAGCTCATATAATGATGAAATGTAACTGACCTTGTAGGCCTTTTTCAGGATTCCGAAGCAACGATCCGGGCCAAATTTTGTATGTCCAGCGATTAGGAAAGAGTACTTGATAGACTGGTGAAGTTCAGTGGCAATCCTCCATGCTAAGTACCATAAAAAATAATTGTTTTTGTTTTGTCCGGCACAATTGTCAGCATGTAAGTGAACGTCTGTTTCCCCGAGGCCGTGACGTACGAAAAAGTGGTGAACGTAACTAATTGTTGCGTTGGCTCCTTTACCGACTGCAGCAGCTTCGTCAATCAAATAGTTCACTTGACGCGGTACAGCTTCACACATAACTCCAAAAATGCCACACTTTCTTGGGGTCTTAAAATAGATCGGTCCGGGTTGCATTGGGTTACTTGGAAAATGCACTTGTTGTGCGTAGTCAAAGGAGTAGTGCATAGTGGCATTGACTGAACACGGTTCGTGCATTTCGTTAAGATTCGTCTCTGTCTCTATTTGACTGAAAGTCGTGGCCGCATCTGAACAAGTTTTCCTGTAAAACTCTCTCTTGACCTGGGCGCAGTCCAAGTGCTCTTGCTGTGCCTTAATGCAGTCAGCCTTTTCGTGCTCAGGGAGGTTTGCGGCCCGCACAAGCTTGGTGGTGTTCTGTTGACATGTCAAGCATAGATCGGTCATGGGTTTTGCCACAACAACTTTCGGACAAAACTGATTCCAAAGGTCTACAAACTTGCTGTAACTAACCGCTTGTTCTCCAGAAGCTTTGCAAGTGGCAGTGTAGACACGCCAAACACTCGTTTTTGTCTCGCTCGAAGACAGCACCTGAACATCTTCCCGCTTGAATCCTGGTATTCTCCCAGGTAGCACAAATGCATTCTCCTCAATGTAATTGGTAAGGAAACGATGGACGTTCTCTGTGATTGACTGTGGAAGGGTGTTGCTAGGAAGTGTTTTGGTGTTGCCGTGAGTTCTCGGATGGATACCGTATCTCTCGTAATGCTCCTTGAGGCGACGAAGTCGGGAATAACTGATACCATAAAGGTGAATAAACATTTCTTTGCAGATGGAGACAGACTGAAACTGGTAGGTACACCTGGAACTTCTGCTTCTTTTAGTTCCAATGCAGTCGTTGCGGCTGAAGGCTTGAATGTTTGCTAAAATTATCAAGTTCAGCTCTCCACTTGTCAACTCGAGACAGTTATTCAGATTAAATAGCACTGCTTCTTCTTTAAATTCTCTGGAGCAGGGACCTCCTTTAGAACCACGCGAACAACCACAGCCATTGTGAAGGAAGTTTTTCGCTCTTTCTATTATTTCGTTCGGAGCCTCTTCTCGTTCTATAATATCAACGTCTG
>JAHPZR010023083.1:7500-24358 GCA_019787425.1 Platygyra sinensis | reverse complement strand
GTTGATATTATAGAACGAGAAGAGGCTCCGAACGAAATAATAGAAAGAGCGAAAAACTTCCTTCACAATGGCTGTGGTTGTTCGCGTGGTTCTAAAGGAGGTCCCTGCTCCAGAGAATTTAAAGAAGAAGCAGTGCTATTTAATCTGAATAACTGTCTCGAGTTGACAAGTGGAGAGCTGAACTTGATAATTTTAGCAAACATTCAAGCCTTCAGCCGCAACGACTGCATTGGAACTAAAAGAAGCAGAAGTTCCAGGTGTACCTACCAGTTTCAGTCTGTCTCCATCTGCAAAGAAATGTTTATTCACCTTTATGGTATCAGTTATTCCCGACTTCGTCGCCTCAAGGAGCATTACGAGAGATACGGTATCCATCCGAGAACTCACGGCAACACCAAAACACTTCCTAGCAACACCCTTCCACAGTCAATCACAGAGAACGTCCATCGTTTCCTTACCAATTACATTGAGGAGAATGCATTTGTGCTACCTGGGAGAATACCAGGATTCAAGCGGGAAGATGTTCAGGTGCTGTCTTCGAGCGAGACAAAAACGAGTGTTTGGCGTGTCTACACTGCCACTTGCAAAGCTTCTGGAGAACAAGCGGTTAGTTACAGCAAGTTTGTAGACCTTTGGAATCAGTTTTGTCCGAAAGTTGTTGTGGCAAAACCCATGACCGATCTATGCTTGACATGTCAACAGAACACCACCAAGCTTGTGCGGGCCGCAAACCTCCCTGAGCACGAAAAGGCTGACTGCATTAAGGCACAGCAAGAGCACTTGGACTGCGCCCAGGTCAAGAGAGAGTTTTACAGGAAAACTTGTTCAGATGCGGCCACGACTTTCAGTCAAATAGAGACAGAGACGAATCTTAACGAAATGCACGAACCGTGTTCAGTCAATGCCACTATGCACTACTCCTTTGACTACGCACAACAAGTGCATTTTCCAAGTAACCCAATGCAACCCGGACCGATCTATTTTAAGACCCCAAGAAAGTGTGGCATTTTTGGAGTTATGTGTGAAGCTGTACCGCGTCAAGTGAACTATTTGATTGACGAAGCTGCTGCAGTCGGTAAAGGAGCCAACGCAACAATTAGTTACGTTCACCACTTTTTCGTACGTCACGGCCTCGGGGAAACAGACGTTCACTTACATGCTGACAATTGTGCCGGACAAAACAAAAACAATTATTTTTTATGGTACTTAGCATGGAGGATTGCCACTGAACTTCACCAGTCTATCAAGTACTCTTTCCTAATCGCTGGACATACAAAATTTGGCCCGGATCGTTGCTTCGGAATCCTGAAAAAGGCCTACAAGGTCAGTTACATTTCATCATTATATGAGCTTGCTCAAATGGTGGATACCTCAAGCAACACAGGAGTGAACAAAGCCCAACTGGTATCGATGCACGATGGCCGTGTTATAGTTCCTGCATACGACTGGTGTACTTTTCTAGGACAATATTTCAAAAAAATCGCGAACATAAAAAAGTTTCACCATTTCAGATTTTCCAAGGAGGAACCAGGTGTTGTTTACTGCCGAGAATATTTGACATCCCCGGAACAAGCGTGTGTGTTGCTGAAGGATGGTGCTGTGATCCCACCTGTTTCTGTTCTTCCGCATAAGATCAACCCAGAAGGATTAAGTGACGAACGCAAAAACTACCTACATTGCGAAATTAGACAGTTTTGCAAGCCTGGAACTGAAGATTTAGTTGCCCCAGTTCCATAAGTTAACTCATTATTTCGAACTTGACGAGTGTTATGCAAACAAATTGGTTTTAGTATTTAGCTTTCTCTTTATTAGTTCAAACCTAAGCTGCAAGAGAATTAAACGATGTTGACTAAGGTTATTATTGTACATACACCATCGTTTACTATTGAAATAAATGAAGTTGTGCTGAAAATATTTTGGGATATTATTTTCCTTGTAGTCCTTCTTTCAACAGTTCTATTCTTGTCTTCAAATACAGCTAACATCTCAATTGACGAAAATAACCCGGGTAGGAAACAGAGGGAATCGAACAGATTTTCAATCCAGCTTAAGCAAAATTCGTTCATCGACCAGCCGATCTCGCAACAAAGTTTACATGCTCGAGTGCTCGGTCTCTGAACTTTCGATTAATTAGTAAAATAAAGCTCTGATGCAAAACAGACACTGATATGAATAGATAATAACGAAAGTGTTAGTCGACTGAGCTCAGAGTCTTAATTCAATGGTGAATGTACAATTTGCAATGCTGTATGTTCTGTAATGGAGCGTTTGGTAAGTGAGCGGTAATCATAATATAATGCGCGGCAGGCAAGGAAGTGACATCACAATCAAAGGAGCGCGCGCATGCTATTTTTAATTTTAGATGTTCTTGCTGTGATTCGATTTTGCGAATAAGGTTGGTTACAGAGTAGGTAAGAATAAACATCTTCTGAAAGATTGTAACCCTTCACAATCCTACCGAGCGATGATCTAAATTTCCGAGCAAAATAACTTGTTTTTGATGAACGATTCAAAAATATGACATCGGAACCTAGACAACGTTATCGCAAGATTAAGTGCGCAGTTTTGAACAAGGAAGATCGATCGATGGCAGAATCACGGTCGAAATGGGTGGTTTTATCGGCTCTCGATGCTATACGTTTGTACAAACGGCTATTTTATTTTTTTTGTCGTTTGTCTAAGGATACATGTACGACGATTACTCGCATTCTATAAACACGCATAAGTTGGAACTAAAATAACTCGTTCGCTTGATACTTCTGCTCGCAAGGTTAACTTTAAACACGCTGGCTGGTTTCCTTGTAAACGGAGAAGCAAACCATTTAAACGCTTTCCCTAAAACGTTAAACGGATGAGCAAACCGTTTAAACGTTTTCGCTAAAGCGTTAAATGGATGCAAATTTTTTTAAACGGATAAGCAAACCGTTTAAACGTTTTTGCTAAAGCGTTCAACGGATGCAAATTTTTTTAAACGGATATGCAAACCCTTTAAACGCTTGCATGAGCCGTTTAAACGGATATAAACGGATTGTAAATGGTTTTGTCATATAAACGGAAAAGCGTTAGTGTCCGTTTTCCCAAAGAAGGTCACATATTTCATCCCTAATTTATAATTATATTACTGGTAAGAAAACAAACTTAGTATATAATAGCTAACACTCCAACTTTATACTAGTATAAGTCTAACCTTTTGGTCTTCTGTGTTCTCAAGCTTCATTTTAACTATTTTTACCGCTAGGTTTGTGTCAAACTTGTACACCTGCAAAACATTGTGCAAGGAAGCATTTTGCAGGTTGTTTTCAGTTTCTTTAATGCGATATTTTATGATGCATTTCTTGAGAGCCAGACAGACTGCAAAATAATGTTGATGATATTTTGCAGATCTTTAATATTGCTTGGGATCGTTTTGTTTACTCTAATGTGGAGTTACATGTTTGTTACCATCCGTTTCAGCAGTGTAGCAGCTGTCGTAAGCTGATATTACTGCTTATTATTGTGGCAGCTGTTGTTGTTTTAGGGTTAGTGGCATTGTTTCTGTTGCTTTTTTTTCTATTGTACTCTCAAAGGGTAGCAAGACAATCATGTGAGACCTTACAAGAGCTGCTACCTGACCCATCCCTTTTGCCCATGTGCAATGTATGTATCTCGATATGGTATGATGGTACAAGGCCGATCAGGACCGGGTTCATGTATTCTGTCTTGAGTCAGTGGGCTCAGGATAAAGCAAGGACAAACTGAACTGATCCTGTCCGCAGTCAGTACTGGCTGCAGTAAAGTTGGCGACCGTGAGAGTTGAACTGATCACAGCATCGAAGTTTTTCTTAGATTCAACTAGAACCAAAATTTGATTTTGAATCCAGAAATACAGTTAAGACGATGGCCAGGACGTTCCAAAGTATTGCATTGGCGTACGGGCACCTTTGGACTTGACCTAAAACTAAAACTGCCCAATGTTCGACAACGTAAGTGTAGTTCAAATGCAGCAAAATTGCAAAAACAAGAAAAAACGTTTACAATTCTCACGCCTAATGAAACTGTTACCATTCCAAAAATAGTTGTCTCTCTTGACAGCCTAGTAAAATAAAAAGAAATTAAAGGGCTATTTGCTGAGCCATTCAAAATGGCTCTTTTCTGAGCCATTACAAAAACTCCCACCATCTTGTCATGTTGATCAGTTCACTCTTCACATTTCATTACTAAATTTAAAATCCACCATCCTTATTCCTGCACCACACTCACAATGACTTTGATAGTGCTGATCCTAGCAGTATGCCGGACGCCTATCACACATGAACTCATTTAAATGACGTTCCTCTCCAGGAGTTCTCGTAGCTAAAAGGATTGAGAACCCACCTGGTGTTCGGAGATCATGTGTTCAATTCCTGGAGGAGACTGACATTTTTTTCTTTGTGAAATATATATGAAATAATTCATATTTGTACTACGGTTGTAGATGAATGTGAAGAGTGATCATCGCAGTAAATTCAATTGGAAAGAAGAAGCCTAAAAAAAAAATCAGGAAAAAAAAATCAGGAAAATATTGACCTCGCTCCCAATGTGTGGCTTCATAGCTCAGTTGGTAGAGCATCGCACCGGTATCGCGGAGGTCACGGGTTCGAATCCCGTTGAAGCCCTGATTTTTTTCAGGCTTCTTCCTTCCAATTGCTTCAATTGGAAAATTTACTGCGATGATCACTCTTCACATTCATTTTTTTCTTTGTCCAATGCCCATATCATATACATTACCGAGCTTAAAATTCACTTTTAATTATTTATTTGCCACACTCAAGATATTTCGATACCTTGGTAAACAGGGCACCTGACAGGATGCGGTGGTGCGGATCCGCATAATTCGCCTACTTCCGCATCCTCCGCATCCTTGGGGCATTTTTCCGCATAAAACTAGAAAATTGCTACATATAAGCGAGAAATCAACTGATTGCCATCATCAGAAGCAAAAATATCGAAGAGATTGATCATTTTGAAGAAGTTATTCACCCAAAACAGCGACGAAAACACGTCTTTTCGTTCGTAAACAATTTTAAGCCTCCAGGCGTTCCGTGCGTCTTCTTGTGGTGGGCCTGGGTTCTAGTTCTAGTGGTGTCCAGTTTTTCTTGTCCGACTTAATGCCTGGTTACTAAGCTTCGGACAAACACAACAACGAAAACCTTCGAAAACCATGGAAAAATACGTGTCCACGAATGGCAGCAAAAGGTCAAACGGGTCGTAAAGGACTAAAATTATCAGTAAGACGTTAACGTGTGTTTTATATGTTGGAAAAAGCCATGGGAGCAACTTTATTAAATTGTAGAAATTTCCGCATAATCTGGCGTCTTTTCCGCATAATCGTCACTTTCTTCCGCATAATATTGCCGAAAATTTCCGCATAATTTTCAGTTTTTTTCCGCACCCTATCAGATGGCCTGGGTAAATGAGTTTAAACGTCCTCCCCATCATTTACTACTCAATCTTGATTGGTTCTTCACGCGTGCATATTTGTCACGTATTTGGCCCGAGATCATGTGGGTGTCTAATTATAGCTGTCTGAATTGAACTTTTTGTAACTGGATACCCATGTGATTTTCACGTCAATTACGCACACTTTTATGGCTTTCTTAGCAATGTTTTCTACAGTTTTAAAAACTTTGGAAAAGCACTATGAACGTTTTCACTCAAAAGAAGTTCTCAAAAGACATTTTTAATTCCAAAATTTGTCGTAGATATGATTAATTAGTAATTGGACCTTATATTGTACAATTCAGGGAGTAATCGTGCTCATAAATTCAAATCGGCCTCGTGCTTTGCGCTCTTCCAATTCTGAAATTACTTGCTCTATTACTCCCTGAATTGTTCTCCACTTGGTCCAATTACTATTACTTATTACTCGAAGTCATGGTGTATCATGTTGCACTTGGTACAAAGATATAAAGTACCTTGCCGCAAGCTCCTTTCCCAAGATATTCTCCTATTCTTCTATTAAACTCCTCTTCTCCAATTGTTTGGAGGACAGTAGAGTTTTTCACCTCCTCTATGACTCCTACGATTTCTTTTACACCTGAGTAGAACAGTTCAGTATCAAGTAGGGTAGCTTAGCACATGTCCCATCAGAGTTCAAACTCCTTGGACTAAACACACTGAGATCTTCCATTAAGGTAGGAACAAAACCATTCAAGAGTCATTCCATGATATACCAATTATGCAATTGTCAGTACATATTGTGCACTGACGTCACATTAAAGAAAGCGATTGTACATTAGATTCGCAACTTCAGACGCTAACAGACCCTATTCACGGGGAATGCTTCGGTGAAAGCAACATGCTACATATTCAAGTATTTACGATTCAAGACAAAGGATTATTTCACAACTTAAAAGTTTACCTGTGTCGTTTGCTTCAAGCGATGCAGCAACAAGACTTCTAGGTTGCCTTACACGCTCCATTTTAGTGCTGAGGAACTACTGTTGTCAAAATGCTCAGAAACTGTTTGGTAGCCAGCAGCCTTAGGGAAATCTGTAACCAAAAGCTCAGGCGGCCCAAGAAGAGGTTTATCATCTGGTAAGCTAGAGGGTAACTTGGAATCTAAAAAAGGGGAAAAATTACATGATATACACATATTACTTATTGCATTATTAATATTTTTTATTCTGCTCCATCTATTTTTTACTTCTCTGTAAAATGTGCGAACTTATTTTGTCCTCCAGTGCCCATACATGGTAGATTAAACTGTCTCCAGGAAAAATGCTCAGTTACACTACTGCAAGTTTCATAGCTTCCTAACTATGTGAGCAGAACAAACTTTTGAACTAAGGCTTTTAATTGTGAAAATATGAAATATTCAACATGACACGAGCGTGGGACAAAGAAAAATCTGAGTCCCCGACAGGAATCGAACCCATGACCTCCCGAACACCGGGCGGGCACTCTATCCACTGAGCTACAAGAACTCATGGAGAGCAAGGTCATTTTTCTGAGTTCATATTTGACAGGTGTCCTGCATACTGCTAGGATCAGCCCTGCCGAATTCATCATGAGAAGTGATAAGTGAATGAAGATGGTGAATTTTGAGCTCGGTAATTCACAGGCGGCCCAAGCGCGAGATGAGAGGAGGTAATTAAATATAAATGAAACGTACGCGAAAGTGACTCTTGCCTTTGAGCGGTGTTGTGTTACAAACATGCGATTTACAAGGGTTTGTATGGGAACTTTACGGGTTTGCTTTAAATACCTGAAAAATGTAATGTTGTGTGAATAAAACTGACTTGCGTTGCTTTCCTTTCATATTCTTTGTTGTTTCACGGTGTTTGAGGCCGTTTTGAAGCGTTTTCAGCAAGTTAGCACTGGTGGTGGTTTCCCACTAGAAAAAAACACAATGCTGGCTGGCTCAAAATCGAACTGTTGTGCTGCGAAGGCCAAAATATTCCAAAGGAATGGACGTAACCGCCTCAAATCACGATCAGCCGAAGCTTGAATAACTCGCTTCCCATTCAATCGGTCGCTGGTTCGCAAATCTCATTGCAACGGCCTGAAAATCGCTCGTTTACCAGCTCAAAGCTGCCTCTTTCGCTGCTGCATCATGCGTGAAGCCAACGGTGAAGATACCAGATTTGAAAATCGAAGCTTAGCGACCGCATCCGCTCAACAAAAACAACACTTGGCAGGGGTGGGAGGGAACTATTGCCTATATGAAATCACATAGGCAATAGTTCCCTCCCACCCCTGCCGAGTGTTGTTTTTGTCGAGCGGATGCGGTCGCTAAGCTTCAATTTTCAAATCTGGTATCTTCACCGTTGGCTTCACGCATGATGCAGCAGCGAAAGAGGCAGCTTTGAGCTGGTAAACGAGCGATTTTCAGGCCGTTGTGATGAGATTTGTGAACTAGCGACCGATGGAATGGGAAGCGAGTTATTCAAGCTTCGGCTGATCGTGATTTGAGGTGGTTACGTCCATTCCTTTGGAATATTTTGGCCTTCACAGTACGATGGTTCAATTTTGAGCCAGCCAGCCTTGTGTTTTTTTCTAGCGGGAAAACCACCACCAGTGCTAACTTGCTGAAAACGCTTCAAAACGGCCTCAAACACCGTGAAACAACAAAGCATATGAAAGGAAAGCAAGGTAAGTCAGTTTTATTCACACAACGTTACATTTTTCAGGTATTTAAAGCAAACCCGTAAAGTTCCCATACAAACCCTTGTAAATCGCATCTTTGTAACACAACACCGCTCGAAGGCAAGAGTCACGTTCGCCTACGTTTCATTTATATTTAATTATTTCCTCTCATCTCGCGCTTGGGCCGCCTGTGGGTAATTAAAGGTGAAAATATGAAAGATTCAACATGACACGAGCGTGGGACAAAGAAAAATCTGAGTCCCCAACAGGAATCGAACCCATGACCTCCCGAACACCGGGCAGGCGCTCTATCCACCGAGCTATGAGAACTCATGGAGAGCAAGGTCATTTTTCTGAGTTCATATGTGACAGGTGTCCTGCATACTGCTAGGATCAGCCCTGCCAAATTCATCATGAGAAGTGATAAGTGAATGAAGATGGTGAATTTTGAGCTCGGTAATTAAATGTGAAAATATGAAATATTCAACATGACAGGAGCCTGGGACAAAGAGAAATCTGAGTCCCCAACAGGACTTTTAATTAAAAGGCTTTTAATTAATTTGTGAATCTCCTTCAAAATTATGTTGTTATTATCAGTTTTTATTTCAATTTCACATTCAATTTATGGTTTTATTTTTAGATAATTATAGTTAGGTGTCCCCTATTAGCAGTGGGGATTCTCCACTGCTAGAGTTACTGTAATTGAGATGATAAGAAAGTCATTTTTACTATTATAATTCCTGCACAAAAACATTGCTACAAATAACTCTTTTTTAATTTAGTTGGTGCAATGTCAGATATAATTTTACTGACTTAATAGATGCAGACGTAGAATAAGGATTATTTCATTTTTTAATGAAATGAACTAGTAGAAATCAAAGATTATGAGAATGCGTTCGATGCCATAACTTTAATATGGATATTATGCTTCATTTTTAGTGCAGAGTGCACTATTGGGATGGTTTGGGGTTTAATGGCGCTAAAGTGGTATGGCACTATGGCAATAAGGTGTAAACTTTTATGTTTGTTTAATTAATTAATTCCAATTAATTGATTAGCCCTTGTTTTTAGGGGGTGGGGTAGGTATCTTTGATTGCTACGTAAAATGTACTTCACTCACCTTACTTCTCATACTCAAGTAGTTTAAGGACTGGGTGAAAGGCTTTTACTGGTAAAAATAATTTATTAGTTACATTTTTAGTGCAGAGTGCACTATTGGGATGGTTTGGGGGTTGACACTGCTAACGCACTATGGCACAAAGGCAATTTGGTGTAAACTTTAATGTTTGTTTAATTAGTTAATTCCAATTAATTAATTAGCCTTGTTTTGAGGGGGTGGGGTGGGTATCTTTGATTGCTACGTAAAACATACTATACTTACATTTCTTTTTGAATACCATCACGAAACTATATATGGTTCCAATATTCTCTTGTTATCCTAGTGGTACTATTCTCTTAAGAACAAAAGCGATTGACACGAAGCGCATGTGCAAATTGATTAGCGTTAGCGTTAACTATATGTTAGGTAAACGATACATTTCATACACAATTATACACGAACGTTTAGTGCTTTTCCTTGTGGTTTAACACAGTATGTAAGACGCATGCGCTCTAACATTGTCAGCATGATACAATCCGTTCTCGAGTTCAGATTCATGCATGCGATACCACACTCTTGTCTTAACGGGCGATAGCAGTTATATTTCAGGTAATATCAGTTCCTCCTTTTAGTGCAAAGAGCGCTTTTGTGACAGCGTATCTTTTGGAATCATCCCTAGCTTGGTTCAAAAATGCCGTGTGCTGTTTTCAACTATTTCATGTTTGCTAAGCTTTAAACAGGGAAACAAACGAATCTCTTCAGCCACTTGTTTATTTTCTGTCCTATGAAAGAGAACAAGAAGTTCACAAAATAATGTATTCACCTGAAACATTTCCGTGTTAGTGGCATTTAAATTAGTAATGTTGTGACAAAAGAAACTTCTCAAATATCGCTGTAGACACTGTGGCACTTACAGAAACCGCAAATAAATTTAGTCAGTCTTTGAGGGGACTCGTTCATCGATGTAGGATATAACATCGGTCAAGTTGAAATGCTTTTCGGGTGTATTAATCGACATCATTTTGTATTTTGAACTGGTTTACTGTTAACACCAATGGTGGCAACCTAATATTAAAGAACCTGCTATTCCGAGACAGGACGTGACTATTTGATTATTAAATTAGTAATTGTTTATCAGTGATATGAAAATTTGCCTCTACATGTAGATTGAAACAAAATCATTCCTCTTCCAATTTTTTCATAAGTTAATAACATGATTTCATTTTTCTCAGGAAAAAGCGAGCATATCTTCTTTGTATGTTTTTGAGAAAACAAGGGTATCATGTTACAAACTTTGTGAGAAAAACAAAAGTATCAAGTTACAAATGTTGGCGTTGAAAAAATAAAACTATCACGTTTGCTAGTTCAACGTATTAATGAATTTAGAATGAACGAAATTCAACTTAAAACACCACAGTAAAATTTAAAACCGTCTTGACAAACTGTAATTGTAAGTTATTTTTGGGCCTTGAACTAACAAGTTACATACAGGCAGCAGATGACTCAAAATGTACTTACAGTCCTGCATAACACTCTGCACTATCTGAGATTGTCTCACTAGTTGAAGGTATGAATGGCAATGGCCAGATTTAGCACACAGTTAGGTATTAATGTCCTGAACATTTTAAAGTAGAATTGGTACTTCTGACAAGTCACGTGACATGTCCGGTGACATTTAGCCGAGAAGAGCCATTAATTGAGGAATTTCTTAGAAATCGATTTTGAAATAAAAACTAACGCTAAAAAGTCACGACGTTTCGACCTCTCTGAGGTCATTTTCAAGTGAGTAAAATTTTCTAAATTAGCATAAATATGTTAAAATATGTTAAAATAAGTTAAAATCAATACAAATGTGGCGAGCACTAAATATGATACAGTATGTAAAAAAGTGTTAAAAACGTACAATGGAAAAGAATAAAATAATTGCAGCAAGAATTGCTCTAAGACAAATAGTTTGGCGCAAATTGAATCACTCTGTTTAGTGTTGGTTTCAGTTATTTGACAAAAAAACATTACAAAAATAAGACAGTCGAATTTGTTCTGACACTTCCTTAAGATTTGAAAGCTCTGTGCGATTTCTTCTGGCTCCATATCGTGCTGCTCTCTGAGGTGGTTTCTGATTGCCGATATAGCCTGCATCACACAGGCCACACTAAAATGAATACACCACGCATTGTTAACTCACAAGAGGCAGCTTGTCTTCCCTGACCTTAATTTCATCTTTGATCTTTCTACTTGTGTAAACTGGGCTAATATCTGCATTGATCTTCCAACTGAAGTCAGCCAGCTGTTTACTTACTATGTTTGCAGATTTTCTGGTCCTTGTAGGGCAACATGACTCTGACTGGGGCTTCTCTTTTATCAGCCAATCGGTTATGTGAATCCTCAGACACTTTTGATTCAAGGAATCTGCAAATGGTTGACTGCACAAGGTTGTCAGGATAGTACAGACAAGAAAAGATCCCTTTAAGGTGTTTACCTCATTAAGACGCAAAGCCATAAGGGAATTCTTTTGTAAAAAGGTGCAGGCGGATAACCCAAGGGAAATTGGAGGACATATCAGCCCTTTTTACACTCTAGGAACTCTAAACAATCGAATGACATCACGTTAATAGAGAAAGACTCTGTTATCACCGATAAAAGCCGAATAGCAGAAATATTTAATGAGCACTTTGTGCACATTGCAGACGGCATTGGGGAAATTAATGAGCTTGACTACGGAAAAGATTTTAGCAACCATCCAAGCATAAAGTCTATCATCGCGAATAATGGTGTGAAGCAAGAAAAGGATCGTCTAAGATTTCATCTTCCAAATAAGACGCAAGTAGAGGAATTGTTATCAAATATTAATGCGCGAAAGGCTTGTGGTTATGACATGCTATCCTCACGTCTAATAAAAGAATCTGCGGGCGCCACAGCGGTGCCAGTCACGAAAATCTTGAACACTGCGATTACACAGGAGCGTTATCCATCATGCTGGAAGATGGGGCAAGTTACTCCTCTTTTCAAAAAGAACGATGAGACAGATAAATGTAACTACAGGCCTGTAACTGTCCTCCCCTGTCTGAACAATATTTTTGAAAGGCTGCTTTCCAACCAGCTCCAAGAATTCTACCGGGAATCATTATCGGACTATATGTCAGCATACAGACGACACCACAGTTGCGAGACATCATTACTCAAATTAACGGAAGATTGGAAGGCTTGCCGAGATAGGAAAGAACTAGTGGCCGTTGTGTCGATGGACCTATCGAAGGCATTTGATACTATACCGCATGCGCTGTTACTCGCTAAACTATCAGCGTACGGTTTGAGTGGCAGCGCTTGCGCGCTGTTTGAAGATTATTTGCGCGGGAGAATGCAGAGGGTAAAAGTTGGCGATGCGTATTCTAGCTGGCAAGCTGTTAGGAGAGGGGTTCCACAAGGAACCGTACTTGGACCGATGTTCTTTAACATCTTTTTAAACGACGTTTTCTACAACATCAAGGATGTGAAACTTCATGCATACGCAGACGACGAGCAGTTGTACGACTGTGACTGTGATCCTATCACCCTTGACTTGCGCATACAGCGTGAAGTTCAAATAGCAAATACATGGTATGCTGTAAACGGCATGATCGTTAACCCTGACAAGCACCACGCCATGGTTCTGGGATCTACAAATCACCAGTTCTCTTTTAAAACCGAGAAATCGCTTGATCTCTTGGGAATGACTATCGACAATCAATTGAACTTTGATAAACAGGTCTCTCTTATCTGTAAAAAGGTTAACAATCAGCTGAGTGTAATGATAAGATTTCGTAAGCTTGTGAACACCTCCACTATGTTAAAACTGTATAAGGCCTTTGTTCTGCCACATTTTCAATATTGCTCCGCAGTATGGCACTTCTGTAGCTCTAGGAATAGCGACAAACTTGAGTCACTGAACAAACGCACATTGCGAGTAGTTTTTAATGACAGGGATTCAACGTATTCCCAGTTATTAGAAAGAGCAACAACTTCTACACTTTATAATTTAAGAGTACAAAATATGCTAATCATTATTTTTAAATGTTTACATCTCCAGTTTTATCCCAAGTACCTTAAGAATTTATTAACTTTGCGTTCTACAACTTACTTTCTTAGAGGAACTGATATGTTTTCATTGTGCAAACCTGCTTCAACTTCCTATGGCCTGCACTCTTTTAAGTACTTTGCATGCAAAATTTAGAACTCTTTACCTGAGAAAATTAGAAATGAGCCTATTTTAACTAATTTTAAGCGCCTTTTGAAAACGGTCTCTTTTTAGAAAATGGATTAGGCTTGTACAGTAATTGTTATAAAATAGTTAATTGGTAAATAGCTTATAGTAGTTATAGTTTCTTTTTCTTGTTTGCATTTTTCTTTTTTTTTTTCTTTTTTTCTCGAAGATATTAGCTTTTAAGCTACACTTAAATTCGAGGTTAAATAAAGTTATGTTGTTGTTGTTGTTGTTACATTCCTCAGGAAAAAACTTCCACATAGACAAGAGCTGAAACACACGGTTTAGCATGCATGGTGTTCAGCAGTGACCATTTGTATCTCAGGAGTCAACGTGACTGTGGTAGTGTAGCAAAAGCCCTTTGTCTGTCGCCTTTCTTTAGACCGTGGTGTCTAGGTGGCAACCATTCCTGATAACATCCATTCCAAGAAAGGGAAGCCTGTCATTTTCTTCGAGTTCCATTGTAAAATCAATAGAAGGATGACCCTTGTTTAGTGTCTCCAGAAATTCAATGTGAACACCTTAAAGGGATCTTTTCCCATCTGTGCTATCCTGATGACCTTGTGCAGTCAACCATTTGCAGATTCCTTGAATCAAAAGTGTCTGAGGATTCACATAACCAATTGGCTGATAAAAGAGAAGCCCCAGTCAGAGTCGTGTTGCCCTACAAGGACCAGAAATCTGCAAACGTAGTACGTTAACAGCTGGCTGGACTCAGTTGGAAGATCAACGCAGATATTAGCCCAGTTTACACAAGTAGAAAGATCAAGGATGAAATTAAGGCCAGGGAAGACAAGCTGCCTCTTGTGAGTCAACAATGCATAGTGTATTCATTTCAGTGTGGCCTGTGTGATGCAGGCTATGTTGGCTACACGTGCCGACACCTATACCAACGAATTCAAGAACACAAAGGATCGGCAATCGGAAACCACCTCAGAGAGCAGCACGATATGGAGCCAGAAGAAATCGCACAGAGCTTTTGAATCTTAAGGAAGTGTCAGAACAAATTCGACTGTCTTATTTTTGTAATGTTTTTTTGTCAAATAACTGAAACCAACACTAAACAGAGTGATTCAATTTGCGCCAAACTATTTGTCTTAGAGCAATTCTTGCTGCAATTATTTTATTCTTTTCCGCTGTACGTTTTTAACACTTTTTTACATATTGTATCATATTTAGTGCTCACCACCTTTTTATCGATTTTAACTTGTTGCTGGCGAGTGATAGCGAGAAAGCACACTATTCTTGTCAATAGGGGGAAAAAATCCAAAATTTTGTCGGATGTAAGACTCAAAGCTTGCGCAGTAGAGCATTATCCGGGATAGTTAAAATGACAATCATGCGAGGGCGATTGTGGCTCAAGCCTTTAGCATGACATAAGTTTTTGATACCAAAACCTTTATCTGTAAGCACTGTTCTGTGGTACCTTTGTCTTGTATCATATCCAGCACTTCACAGTCAGCAGTTAAGTCATTATCAGTGACTGACCCTGCATACATATCAGTACACATTACAAGACTGCCAAAAGGTGTTATCCAAATTCCTGTTTTACCAGTGTCATGGTTCTTGTATGTACTAAATGTTGCATTGCTGATATCAAAGTTTTGTGGTGAAGTAATCCAGTTCTCTGTACAGTCTCCTAGCAACACTGTGTCCTGGAAACCAGATGCACAAAAATCCAGAGGTAAAAGAGAAAACACCTCTCCAGGGCAAGGACTTAGGTCTAACTGATCAAACAGAGTTGATAGAAAAACTGCCCATGCTGTAAAGCTTCTGGATTGAGTTGAAACACTGGTGCCTGTCATGTATCCAACAATACCAAGGTGAAGTGTATGTCTGCATACTGTCATAAAGCACATCAACTCAGTTCTTTTTGTCAGCTTTCTCTGTTGGTGAGTTTTACAATCAGGGTACTTTATAGCAGGTAGGTAGGGCTCAACACAAGCAAACAGGCAATCAAAATCTTCTACAGATAGGCCAGTCATGCAGAAAAACTGCTTTGGATTCTTTTTTAAGCATTTGTAGGAAAAAGTTGTCTTCTCGCTTGTGTGCAAAAACTGTTTTAGCTGAGACTGATATGTTTCATTTTGTAATTGTAAGTTATAGACCAGATCAATTAATTGATTTACTTCAATTGTTTTTGTTCAGCTTTTCTTTAAGATCATCAATTTTCTTTTGTAAGATTTCAGTGTTAGAAGGCTCATTACAGCTGCTATAGGAGAGAACCCTCCTTTTCTTGACATTGCTGCCTTCTGACTTACGTTGTATACATTGTTTTGCATACTTTATTTTGCTGACTGGGGTTGTTTTATTTTTTACCGTTCGCTCAGCAAACTTAGGTGCACATGGCAAATCTGGAAGATCATTTAAGTTCTCGTGTTCCACTTTGCTTCAGTGAGCAGAGCAAATGAAATCCCGTTGGAAGTCAATTCCTTTGTTTTTCAGAATTTTGTTATACTCATGCCGTTTCTCGGGACAGTCTATGATTTTGTTTAGTCTGTAATACTTCAAGTTCTTGTTTTTAGTGCACCAGGAATTGGTGCAGAGTGTAGCAGCACAATGCCAGTGCTCTTGCTTGACTTTTGGAGACACTTGGCTTCCTGACTCGGTAAACTTGATGCTTGGGAAGTCCTCTAAGTTTAGTCTTTTGCCACACGACCAGTGTTTTGAGCAGATGACCTGCTTCTTAAAATTTACATCCTCTTTCTGCTTTCCTAGCACTTCTAAATAAGCATCCTGTACCGTCTTTGGTGCAGAACCCACTTTGGTTAAAGTGTAGTACTCTACATCCGGAGTTTTCCACGAGTCTTTGCAGTACTTACTAGCACAAGACCAGTGCCAACCTGCACGAGCAGTCTTGCCATCTTTCGCTGCCATTTTGATTTGAGGAAAAAGTCCGCAAAAATCTGGTAATGCCAGGTCCCCACGTGGTATGAAATCTCGCAATTGGTGAGACTGGCAGAAACCTTAACATGAGACTGACTGAACACAAACGAGCCACAAGAACTGGTGATAACAATCACAATGTTGTGCATCGTCAACTGACAAACCACAATATCGACTGGGACTCTGGTCAATGCTTAACCTACAGTACAAACTATTTTCAACGACTGACTCTGAAAAGCTGGTACACTAACTTGGAACAAACGCTTCTTAACAGATGTCAACAACTACAGGCACCTTACAGACGATTTATCCGCGACAAAACGAAACCGCTACACAGACTTCTAACAGACCAACTTAATGTTGACTAACAATAGACGGACCTCAAACCGACCACTTTGACTAACAAAAGACGGATGGAAACCGACCAATCACCTATGACAAACGTAACATGAGTCTTTCAGCCAATACCATCATGGCTTAACTGACCAATCGCTTTCAATGGACCAGACTTGTGACATCATCGACTG
>JAHPZR010023083.1:0-2500 GCA_019787425.1 Platygyra sinensis | reverse complement strand
TATTTCAGAGCGAGCAAAAGAACAAAAATAAATCATGTGCACAGTAACCACAGACACAAGATCAGGTTTCAAGATGCCGTTTATTCAAAGTCAAATGAATGAAGGGCCAAAATATTAAAAAATATTAACAAAAAGACCTCAACTTGATGTGTAAAACTGATAAGAAAGCAAGAAATTATATTATTTCTTTACCGCGCAACAAAATGTCCAACAGAAACCGAGAAAATTGAATATGCAAAAATGAGTTAACTTTTGACTTCAGAGGACAAAACGAAACCAAATACAACAAAGTTTCCTTTCTTGTACTATTTGGGTTGACATTTGAGAAAACAACAGAAAATAAAAACAAAGAACTCATCACTAAATCAATCTGAAAACAAGAAATCAAATAATTTCTTTGCCGCGCAAAGAAATTCTATTACGGCCGAAGAGAGATGGAAGTTGTAAATCAAAAAGACAAAAAAACCAAGCCAATTATTTAGAGATCAATCGTATTTCAACTGTGTTAAATTAGTGCCCATCTATTTCTTTTCTTATTTGTTTTGTAGTAGCTGAACAAGACTCCAAAAAATATTTGAACAAAGCGATTACATGTAAGATGAACAAACTGTCTCATAGTCGCCATAAATTAAATATGCAGAAATCCAGCGTGGAAGTTGCTGTTTGCTTTTAAAACCTAAAATCCCAGATACAGGCAACCAAATGAAAGAAATGCGAAAGAAAGTTCAATAACAGTGAAGTTTCATTCAAGCCGAGGCAAAGAAACCTATTTAAAAGCAAAAATTTTTTCCAAATTTCGCAGACGTGCTTCGCGCCATGAGCACATGTTCAAGTGAATTCTTCACGCTTAAGTGAGAACTGGAGTTTTACCAACGGCTTTTGCTGTCAAGTTTTAACGCCCATGGCTTTGCCAATCCTTCTGAAAGTTGAATTCAACTTTGAAGTGATAATGTACATTGCCATTTTTGTTTCTCATATCCGAAAAACTGCTTTAAATATGTGATCTTTCATGAAAACTTACTTGAAAGTGCTCCGATCTTCAAGTTTTTGCGGCGATGGCAGGAAGAAGAACGTCTTCACCAGAGACCTTGTATAAAGAAAATATTTACTTCTTTCAATTTCCTGTCCTTGTACAGTGGTTTCATGTCAAAATCTAACAATATCAAACCTCTTCACTGCAGGAGAAATTGAAATCTTGTTTACACATTGAAAAAAGAGAGAGAGCAATGCAGGGGAGTGACAAAGATGAAAACGTTTACACCCTTCCAGATCCAGACGTTATGGAATCAGTCAAAAGTAAGTTAGGCAACATATCGTACTCTACCGCTTAGGGTATTCTCACTTCAAATAGCATTCTAATTTGTAATAATTAGGTAATTTACGTATTTTAATCAGTAGTTTTATTTACTATGTTCTCTCTAAACTGAGATACTCAATGGAAAACAGCAAAAGGGGAGTGGGGGTCTATACACGTTGGCAGAATTTTAACAAACGGGGAATTTGTTATTTATTTAGCGGTTACACTGCTTATAGTGCAATACTTACTATATAGTGCAATACTTACAAAATGACACTCATTACACTACTTACACAGCTACAGTACCGCTCAGAACTAAGCGAACCTAAACGCGTGTACTCAACGAACCCCTAACGCGTTAAAATGCCCAACGCGTTATTGCCCACGCAAAAGGGCCACGCGTTTCTGTCAACGCGTCAGCCTTTGTTATTCATAACCAATATTCCTTTTGTGCTGCTTTGTTATGGTGAACAAAGCACGACTTCAGTTCAAAACAAATGCATGATTTGTAAATCCATGCAAAAGCGAAATTCAAGTTACCCTGCGAGCAGAGGTCTCTTCGATCTTCCTCTCTCTGCTCGCAGGGTAAATTCAAATAAAAACACAGCGAATTGCAAGCGCGGTAAAAAAAAAAAACCTTTCGCAGAACCGCTTTATAACGCTATCACTGAAATAAAGTTCTTATCCTATCTTAATAAGCCGCCAAATGATGTTGCCGCAGTACTCGGCGCAAGTTTTAATCTTCGAATATTGTTGGTCACCTTGTTGATTATTCCGCTTTTACCGCAAAAAGACAAAACCGTCTTCGCCGTATAAAAAAAAAAACCTCTCTGCCTTGTGAAAACGTAATTCTGTTCTCAAACCCATCGTGGCATCCCTAGTCAGCGAAAATTTCGCTGTATCGGATGACAGTATAAATGATAGGGAATATGCAAATCACGACAAAATGAACAACGGATTGAAACCTAGACGATTTTCACTTAACCCGGCGCGTGATAACCGACCTAGGAAAAAGAAACCTTTTCTTGCCATTTGAAGTTGCCTCGTGAAAACGTAACTCTGTTCTCAAACCGATCATGGCATTCATAATTGGCGAAAATTTCGCTGTATCGGATAGAAGTAATCACATACAGTAGTGATAGCAAATATGCAAATGGCGACAAAATAAACAACAGATTGAAAGCCAGACGATTTCAATTAACC
>JAHPZR010023082.1:0-22400 GCA_019787425.1 Platygyra sinensis | reverse complement strand
CCTTGTTAGTATTCTTTATATAAAGAATACTGATAAGGCATAGCTTGTTTTTCTTGTATGCTAATATCTTCCCTCACAATTTGAACCTTTGTTCATACTCCCAAGACACATGCTTTTTGTGGAACGTTTTTGAAGCCATTCAAAAATCTTGCAGCACGTGTTTTATCGGGTCTAAAAACACTTGGCTACACGTCGTGTTTTTATACTCCAATAAAACACTGCTGCTTGATTTTTAAACATAACTTAAATCTGTGTATATAAAGTACCAACTGATCTTAGTAAAGTCTTACCAAAGGTTTACCAAGTTTAATTATGGTGTAACCAGAACAACTTATGAATGCTAACCATTTCAAGCAGGCGCCTAGACCTAATCACTAGAGATCAGTGCCTAAATAGGGTGTTGTTTATCTGCTTGTACCTGTTTGTGTGCCACAAAGTGTCTCACCATATTTGGAGTATCCATATTCTAGCAATAACCATGAAATAAAGTTATGGTCCCCCTCTACCACAGCCACCATTGACTGGCATTGCATAACGAGTCACATCAGTCATTTTCAAATTGACGTGGTTTCCTAGCTGGTGATCTTGATCACTTTGTGAACATATTAAGACGAAATCCGATAGAAGATGGAGCAATTTCAGGTTTTAGTGGACAAAAATCTGTACCAGAGTAATTTTAAATATTTTACAGTCATTTTTACTTTTTTTTTAAAGCTAAATACATAAATAATTGCCTGAAATAACACCGAAAAATAATTGCCCACGGAAACGAGAGAAAATAAATTTCAAAGTTCAGTGATTTTGTGGAAACACAGGCAAAATTCCATCATCAGTTTCATTTCACCAAAACTTTTAAGCGTTTCATACGAAGTTCAACATTCGTTTTCGACGTTTGGTGTTGCTAGAAATGAATTGTTTTGAGAAGATAATTAAAAGAGTCCTACAGAAGTTTGCAATACAATGTAAATAATCTTGGTACAAGATTTTTGTCCACCTGTTACTCCAACGTCTGGCGGATTCCGTCTTAAAACAATTAATTATTATTCCTCTCGATCTTGATGAATAGTGGCAGAATGTGTACCTTGCTGGTTCTTGGCTTTCTACATATTCTATCACTTTTCACCATGACTTCAAACAATAATAGTTGTTTAATGTTATTTATTGAAGGTTCTAGAGGAAGTTAAAATTTCTAAAGAAATGGACAGGGACACCCTGATAAATGTAGCAAGGACATCACTTAGGACAAAATTGCATACAGAACTTGCAGATCTACTTACAGAGGTAAAATGATAATGGAGTTTTATTTCTTGGGACTCTTGGTACTATTTTGAGGATAATATTTTTTTCAGTTTTACACCAGTTCTCATTTATATGCATTCCTCAGAGTAAAAGGTGGTGTTGTGCAACTGTTAAGTCAAACATAAAATCTGGGTTAGGTCGGTTTACCTTTAACTCTGAGTTGTGTGGGTTTGAGCTTCAGAAGCATTTACATTGTCTTTGAGTAAAACTAATTTTTTGACATTTATGATGCTGTGACTTAGAACTTTATAGCAGGGATCTTTTACCCGCAATCTTCAGAGCAAAAAGTCCTAGATGTCAGTCATCTTTTTTTTCTGGGGCAACAATATTACTTCATTTCATGTAAAATCTCAAGAACATTTTATATGCTGTGTTCAAAGCTTGTGGTTTGTTTAACAAATTGTAAGTTTCATAACTTTAACTTTTTTCCAGTCAGTCCCCTAAAAAGGTGCTCAAAATGATTTGTTCATGAAAAGATTTTCTAGGTTTTATGGTCATTAATTTTATTCAGTGCAAGTGCCTGTTGATAAATCAGGCAAATGTCTTTATTAGAAATGTGAAATCTGACTTGTTTTATTGAACTTTCCATACCTGGGCTTTGAATGCTTTAAAAACCTATTTGGGCTATTTGTGATTCACATCAATTTTTATCAAAAGTGGTCAAGACTTAAAGAATAGACTTGTATCATCAAGCAGTACATTTCAGTCTAGCTATGATTTCTATATATTTTTCCATTTTGAAGTGTGGGTCATCAGTTGAGCCCACCACATTGCAAGTCTGGATCAACAGTAATATCTAGCCCGTTTTCTCTGGTAAAGATCAAATCAGTGGTTGAAGAATTAACTGGGGATTCAACCTGCCGATCTCCTGGTGCTATTGATACTCGAAAAATAATTCTTAAGTTCCTTGCTTGCCTATGTTATTTTCAGGTCTCCTTGAATGTCGTCGAGACAAGATGTTCAAGGAGGTATTCTCAAGTTTAGGATAACTGTAAGGCTGAGGTGTTTGACGTACTTTCACCAAAACTCAACTTTTTGTCTTGGCTTTTTGCTCTGAGGAATGCATTTAAATGAGGGCTGGTGTAACATGCTTTGAACATTCCTATTATCACTAATAGGTTGTTGTAGACGCAGTGTTAGCCATCCGGATGCCAGATAAACCCATTGACCTGCATATGGTTGAAATCATGCAAATGATGCACAAATCAGGAACAGATACATCGTAAGAAGTTTAAAAACAAGAATTAATCTTCCTTTTATGAAGTGTCCACACTGTTATTATGAGTGGTAGATAGTGAGTAGTATTAATCATTATTTCAAAGTATTCCCACGTTTCTGATTGGTTAAAACCACATGCATAATTCACCATAACCAGCTGCTGTTGACCAAATTTGAAAAGAATCTTTATCATATTGAACCAATGACATAAAAAGTGCAGCACACTGCAGATTATTGAACTGATGACATGAAAATGACATCAAAAGTGCAGCCCACCACAGATTATTGAACCATTGACCAAAAAAACCTGGTGATGAGATTGTCTTATTTTTGGTGAGCAGAAAAACAAAGAGTGAATTACCAAAACTCCTTTAAGAACGGGGAAATAGTTTGAATGAATAATATTCGGCTTTCATAGGATATGAAGAATTCTGCAGATCTCCGAGGGTGCTATCCACCTCGACCTTCGGCCTCTGTGGATAACACCCTCCTTGATCTGCAGAATAGGCCCTTTGCGGGATCCAGTCTCATGGTAGGGAATAAATTACACTGGGACGCAACTAACGCGCAGTGGGGCTTTCAAGACAAAGGAAAGTCGGGCTGGACTGGTAAGAGTTCCTATTCTTCATATCCTACTCAGCCTTGTTCAGTAATTGCTAAGTATTCCTAGATAGACAAGTTTGCTTGTTCAAGTAATAAGAGGCAACTAAATGCAGTTTATGATTTACTTGTTGTGCATAAGAATGATACCACCATATGCATATATCAACCTTTATTTACCCTCGGAACATTCTCAGAGCAACTAACACAAAATGCATGGCAGTCAATACCGAAAATTACTGAAAGAATGATTCCACTCTAAGTTCAAACCATTCAAGTGCAACAACTGTTTGCTAAAACTGTACTCATAGGACAGTAAAATTTTGGATGCAAACACCTCACTTAATTGATTTCTTTAAAAGTGACACTGCAGTTAAATTCTCGAGTACTCTCAAGTGGAGGTTGTTCAAAGCCTGATTAATCTAACCCAGAAGAACTGAGGATTTTGATTTTACTTTTTTTAACTTGACAGTGAGGTTTTATTGTTTGGCCTTCTGAGTTTGAATAGTAATATTATTTCAACCTACACAAAACAGCAGCAGCAGTGAAAAACATTTTTATAAAAGAAAAAATTATACTTAAGTAACTTTTAATCCTGGGTTTGCTTTAACTGGCTCCGATTTACCAGGCCCTGATTGCAGTAAGTTAACCTGGTTTGAGTCCCTGATCCAATTGAAAAGCAGGTGCTTGGTGAGTGGCTGACTTCAAAAGAACATGTGACCTTAATAAGCTTAAAACTTGATCCTGCAGTATGGTCATGTGGTACTGGTCAGCAGATACCTTGTTTTGACAGGTGTCAACTAACCATAAAGTGGATGTCCAATATCAAAGATGTACGCTGTTAACTAAGGTCACATGTCCTATTGGCTATAGTATGGCCACCATGTTGTACAATGTTGTTGTCTCTGTTGTTGTGTGTATACACCCACTAGCATTACTGCTATGACTATGAGGCTCTGTTTGGCAGCCCTTAGGGCCACTGGAGCTCAGCTCCTAATACAATAAGTGATAATTGTTATTTGTAGTCTGCAGAAAACTTTGTGTGCTTAGAATTCAGTGTCATGAATATTTTTCTATGTTAACAACCAGAAACAATATGGAGATAACCTCATTTAGAACTATGCATATGTTTACCCACAGCTTGGTCAAAGGTCTTGTAATGGATCATGGAGCTCGCCATCCCGATATGTCTAAAAAAGTAACTGATGCCTTCATCCTCACCTGTAATGTTTCTATGGAATACGAAAAGAGGTCAGTGGATCCTACAGTAATGACAGTTGCATCCACAATAATGACAGCATTTGTTTGTTTAGGAGGAAACAAACCTCTTTTTAAGGTCAGCACACTTGAGGGGACTAGTCCCTGCAACTCAGGTCCCTGCAACTAGTCCCCTGAAGAGTTTACATGAAGGAACTAGTCACAGAGACCTGTCCCATGAACAGTTCACATGAAACATTTGCATTTTAATTTCCATTAATCACACAAAAGATAAGAAAAAAAAGTAAAAAAATAACGCAATACACTAGAAATTTATGATAACTTAAAGACGATAACTTAACAAATTTAAAGGTGGTAATGGTGAGGAAGCCTATATAGAAGCTGGGGGCTTATGGACCATAGGCTTCCTGACAATATATGGTAAATCATACAAATTATGGGGACAGCATGAAATGAAACGTTTTGAGGAACAAGTCACAGGGACTTGTCCCAAAAATTCAAACTGGTTTGAATTCTTGGGACTAGTCACAGGGACCATCTCCCTGAGACCAGTCCCAAAAAATGACCAGTTCACTCAATGGGGCTTGTCCCTGCGACTTGTTGCAGGGATTAGTCGGAGGGACTAGTCTCCTAGTGTGTGCCGACCTTTAAGCTTAAAGGAAACATCCTAGTGTTGTACAGTCCATCTGCTCCTTGCTATGTTTCATCATACAGTACAGCCCAAAAATAATGCACTCGTAAGAACTTCTTTTTGCATCGACATCTTTGCAGTGACACTTTAAAGGGAACGAGAGGGGTACGCGTAAGTTAAAATGTGAAGTGAAAGATACAGTCAAATCTCAGCTAAAAATGTAATTGTCTAGAATAACTTTTTATTGGCTCAGGATAGCCAAGATATAAGAGATTTGTCCTTGCTAACCTTGTGTTACATGTATGACTTAAATGTTCAACACTGGTTTCACCTGCAGGCATTTTATGCCTTCCTGAACCAAGGTTCATGAAATCTTTTGTGTTCTTGTGATGCCAACGGTCTTCAAATAAGTTGACAATGAAATCAATTCAAATTGATAGCAGCTGTTTTCAGAGAAGATTTATTTACACCTTGTTTGCCATGTTTTGGCTTCTCGGCTGCAGGCTTCTCAACCCGTTTAACAGCTGTTACCTTGGCAACTGAACAATTTACACGCAGCTGCCGGTAAACATTTGCATTCAAAACAGCATCAGTCTGGATTGCATCAACATGTATGGTCCTGGTGAATTTGTCAGAAATCTAATTATCTCTCTGGCAAATTTCAGCAAATTGCCAACAAAAGTTGTTAGAATTCTCAATGCGGAAAATATTGTTGTGGTAAGAAGTACTGTATGCACAATTATCAAGCATTTAAGAGAAAAAGGAGGACGGCAATGAGAGGACTGGTGAGGACGACCAACTAAAGCCACCTCGCCAGTAAAGAGAAAAATTGATGAAGTCTACAGGAATGATCCCAAAGTACATGTAACAGCCTTGGAACCAAGGAACGTTTTAGAAAACAAGTTGCCTGATTTTAGAATTGGCATGAGCACCATCAAATAGGCAAGGAAGGCGGCAGGCTGGGTCTGCACAAAGATTCAAATTCAAATTTATTATTAAAAGCACATTTACCTAGAAAGTAACAAAAAATGCATTAACCCGCAAATAGCATAGGCTAATCTAGGCAGGTAGTGTAGTTGATTAGTCAAAATAACTCATGGAAAAACTTAATATTTACAGGAGTGATATAATTTAAAGATATACCAGTAATTAATGTATAATAGGCCAAGTCAAAAAAATAATGACTTTCTAAATTAAAATTAAAAATAGTTTCGTGTTAGCTAATCATACCACTGATATTTGAAGTTTTTAATCAGAGTGTTGACATCAACATAAATATCCTCTTGATCAAGAAGTTTTAGTAATCTGGTCTGAAGGCATTTCTTAAAGGAGGTTTTAGTTTTTGCACGGAAAGATTCCGGTAATTAATTCCAGATTTTACAACCTAATCTAGAAAATGAGTGGCTCAGTTGTGTCAGCTTTGAACATTTTATATGAAATTTTCCTGTGGATGCAGAGCTGGTTCTATACGAGTGCACAGAATCTACTTGATCAAAAAGATTTATTAGGTTCAAGGGAGAACTTTGGTTATTGATATCATGCATAAGACTGGCTAAAGATTTGAAATAAAGCATGTCAACTGGACCTGTTATTGCCAAATGGTCAGAGAGGTAAATAAGATGAAAAGGCTGGGATTTTGCTTACAAGTCATAAAAAGCAACAAAGATTTTGGAAAGTTCTCTTTGTGGGTGTGTCTTCCATTGAAATCAAACGATCAACCACTCCATTTCATAAAGTAGGCGAAGCCTACAAACCAGCACCCAAAACAAAACATCCCCTAAAGGTTCATGTCTGGGGAGGAATGAGTAAACACCTTGAGTTATCGAGTTAGTTAAAATTCTTAATCCACAATTTAGCTGAGTAATAATGGCCCTTTTTTGTTCAGCTTATTTCTTTGTTTGTTTGTTTTGTTAAAAGCTTGTTTCAAGATACACTGTCACTTTTGTATTAAGACATGTTTTTCTGGTGTAAAAGATGCGATTCTAAACAATGAGTGGGGCAATTACATGTTGTTTAGGTAAATTGTTGTCCTTTTGGAAATTTGATCTTTCAACTAATGGTTAATGTTTTCCTAAGTCTTTCATTCTTAGTGAAGAAAAACTAACTGGAAAATGACAAAAACAATTGCAAAGCGGCACTTAAGAAATTGGTGGTAAAAATCTCCTCCCACAATTTGACTGTGTTGATGAAACAGCCCATGTCACACTTATGTCCTTTAGAAAAATTGATCTTTCAACTACAGTACATGCTAGATTATGTTGTAATGCAAATGACGAAAGCTAACCATGAAAAGGGTTATTCCCTGAAATGCAACCTTTACCTCTTTAAGTGAACCCATTTTGAAAAGGTCAACACTGACAACATTGGCCAAATTCTCATGTTTTACAGCGAGGTGAATTCTGGCTTCTTTTACAAGAGTGCTGAGGAAAGGGAGAAGCTAGTAGCAGCTGAGAGAAAGTTTACAGATGACAAAGTACAGAAAGTAATTGAATTGAAAAGAAAGGTGAGGAGGAGCATGCACTTGCAACATTGGTTTATCTGTTTCTATCATACAAAATAATTTACATGGATTATAAGAGTGTTCTGGATTAAAATGAGAACAAATTAACCTGACAGGAATTGACCATCAATGTATCCACTGTATAAAAACAACCAGTATTGTAATGCACATGTAACAAGGGCAATTTGGAAAACTTTAAAAATGCAAGTAAAATTAATCCTCTATTGCCTGAGAGCACTTGTGATTACTTGATCACGTGAAGAGCAAAATTCTGCAGTAAGGACAACTTTCAAGGTTATGCCGTTGCGTTGTGGTTTGCCAGTTGTCATCAAAGAACAGGTGAGCTGTAGCATGGGGAAAGCAAAACACAGCAAGTTCAATTCACTCAAAGCAATTTCTCTACAAGCAAAACTTTAAGTAATCTAATTTTATTCACCTGTTTTGCAAAGCTTGCAATGGCGTGAAAATACTTCATTGATCGATATAAGGTGAAAACAAGCTCTAATAACTTCTTGACTCCAAAACTCTCTTTACCATCTGTAACATTATGCCCAGGCACAATTTAACAAATTGACGTCAGTTTTTTATGCGTCTGTCCTGTTATTGATCATGAATTTCGTCATCACATTGTCAAAGTAGCTGTGGATCCACGAGGCGATAGCCGAGTGGATCCGCAGACTACTTTGACAATGTTATGACGAAATTCATTATCAATAACAGGACAGACGCATTAAAAACTGACATCAATTTGTTTTTTACGATAACAAATTGTCGAATTGCCGGCTCTCGCTTGCTGACGCGTCGCATGAATTTTAAATTCATGTGTATGCCCGCATATGGACAATAAAAATTAGCCAATGAGCGCGCGTGAATTTCTGCAGTTATCGTAAAATGTATTATTTTGAAATCCTTTCCATATAAATCCTGAAATCCCTATTAACATAAGCGATCCTGCCAGAGCTCTCAACAGAATTTGTTTCTTTCCTCCCTCAAATAATCCCATAAGTTCTCTTGTCATTACTCTCCCTTGGGCCACAACTCCTAATCAAAGTGGGCAATTTAAGTGTACCAAGATATTACAGCTGATGAAATAACTTCAAGCTGCAAACATCAAACTTCTTCTCTTCATAAGGTTTGCGAAGGAAGTGATAAGGGATTTGTGGTCATCAATCAGAAGGTTAGTTTGAAAGCAATAACAAACAGCTAAAAATGTTTTTGTATTTAAGAGTATAAGAAACATGAGTGGCTGGTAGTTAGAATAAGAAATGCTGTGGAAAAACAGCAGCAGCAAAGCATTTTCACAGTCTGTTTGAATTCTCCTAGATGCGTTGTATTTTTTCATCATTCTTTTTCAAAAAGTGTTCCTGATTGTCAGTCAGTAAGATACAGTAATTTATAACCACAAGAAAGTTCATTTGGGAAATGTCATGAGACAAGCACAAGAAAAACAATATGGTCTTCCTTTTACAGTGAGGACACTCGAACCGTGAACACTTGATATTTGTTTGTACATTATTTTAAAGACTATAGAATGCGGGCTCGACCTTTTGATAAGAGTATTTAATGTTTTTACACTTACAAAATGCGAAACATGTAACACTATACATCGTAAGCAGAGCCATTATTTCTTAATTGTCAAAAAAAAATGTACAGAAAAATGTCAAGTGTTCACGGTTCGAGTGTCCTTACGGTAATGTGCTTCTGGCTGTGTGTCTTCATTGTTAAATAGATCTTTCGAAAACCAAAACCAGAGTCATTTTGTTATAGGGAATAGATCCATTATCATTAGACATGTTGGCTAAAGAAGGCATTGTTGGACTTCGTCGTGCTAAGAGAAGAAACATGGAGCGACTTACTCTTGCTTGTGGAGGCATTGCCATGAATTCCTTTGACGACCTGACACCTGAGTGTCTGGGCCATGCAGGACTTGTTTACGAACATGTTTTGGTAAGAATGTGAAATGCAAATTATTGTACAATAATTAACAATAATTGGACAAAAATTGAGCAATATATCATTTTTCAGTGTCCAGCAGATCAAATATTTGCCAAAGACTGAGGCAAATAAATGATCTGGGAGACTGACAAATCAAGATATCTTGTGATCAACCAAATTCAATAGTTTTCTATCATTTTAGCCCCAAGTTTATTTTCAATATAATTTAAATAACTCACTGACAGCTCAGGGAAGCACTCTGCCATTTTTACCGGAGAGCATGGTTTCAAATTTTACATGAGCCAAATATTATTTGCAGCAAAACACATTTTTTTGTAGGGATTTATGTGTAGGTCACTTGGTGGGCTCTTAGCTAATGGAAAAGGAGAAAAAAATGAATTGAGTGACAATTTATATATATATTTCACCTTGAAGTCCCAATAGGCTGCAGATAAATATATAATAGCCTTGATTTGGCATGACTGCTTGGATATTTGTCAACAGACTTTATCACTTCCAAGAAGTGCACTGTTTTCCAAGAGTGAAATGCAAGGAAAACTGTGAGCTTTGAAGAAAAGATAATGTCCAAGGACAGGTATCTGAGCATAGTTTGTACCAAGTGGAGGTTTATCATTCTTCAAATATTTTTTGCAGCACATGTAGCTTTGAAAATTGAGAGATCACTCAGATATTCTCCCGGTTTACATGGTAGCTGGGAAACATTCAGTCATGTGAAATGCTCAGACCAATCATGAGTGACAGTAAATAATCTGGATATATTCTTATCTGTCTCGTAAAGTCACAAAGCTACAGGCCTGGCTTATTTTTCACCTGCCAAGTGTGATGGTATAACCACTATAGAGAGCATAAAACCAAATCAGGAAGGTCAGATCCCTTCACTAATCCTTCTTTGCTGCTGCTGCTTAAACTTACGGATTTGTCTTTGTCTTAGGGTGAAAGTAAATACACGTTTATTGAAGAGCTGAAAAACCCTCTGTCTGTGACCATTCTTATTAAAGGTAACCTTCCATTGATAACATTTTAAGCTTGAGAAAGATGTAGACTCTGATAACAGGGTTCCTGTGCACCCTTGCCCCACCCTTGTGACATTAAAAAAGTGCTCTGTCTTGCTCATTTTATAAGTACACTTACATTTAGCACCTTTCTTTGGTTATCACTTCAAGGATTTTCTACATTAAAAGAAATCCTAAAATTTGTGAGATATTTTTTTCAGGCCCAAACAAGCACACTTTGACACAGATTAATGATGCCGTACATGATGGTTTGAGGGCAGTAAAAAATGCTATTGAAGATGGTGAGAAGTCTTATTGATAATTGATTGATTGTTGGTAATAATGACTGTTTATCTCCTATGACTGCTAATGGGATGTTGCATGTTTGTTAATTTCGTACCATTTTTTCAGTACAACAAGGGGTCTGTATTGTACTGGGCTGGCTCAGGCTAAAGATTTTAGTGAAAGTGTTCAAACATGATTGAGCAAAAGTGCAAAACTGATATGTCATTTTTCTTTCCATGCGTCATATAGGCTAACATAGTCCTTTTCTTATTTTTGTACATTTTGCTGTTATTTCTTGCCGTCTGCAGGAAGTGTCATTCCTGGTGCAGGTGCTTTTGAGGTTGCTGTCAATGCCGCTCTGACAGAGTTTAAGAAGTCAGTAAAAGGTAGAGCAAGGCTCGGAGTTCAGGTAAGAAACCTCATTGTAAACATTATATGGTACTCCTGATTTGACAAACTTAGTAGGTGAGGTGTTTGATGTGACTTCCATGAGCTCTTGTGATAACTAAGAAAGATTCAAGGGAAGATCCAAAGGTACAGCACTAAGCAGAAGATTATTCATCTTTTGAAAGTCAAATGAAGCAAGAGTTTATTTGATTAAATAACCGTCATGAAAACTGTCTTGCTTAGAATCAATCAATCGTGCTGAAGTATGAAAGGTCAAGTCTTTTAGTGAGAAGTTTTGTATCAAACTCTACATCACTGTTGCCTGCTAGTCTTATTACAGTCCATATTCCACAAGCTATTGAAAAGGCAGCATCTAACTTATCACTGATGATTTATCTTGTTACAGGCCTATGCAGATGCACTGCTTGTTATTCCAAAAATTCTGGCCCAAAACTCTGGATATGATCCACAGGAGACAATTGTTAAGCTCCAGGTGATATAGAGCAAAAGAAACGAAACAAATTTAGTTTTACAAGTATCCATATTTTAATTGCAGTTAATGAAGGAAATTATATGTCAATGAAATGCATTTAGAATGCCTTGCACACTTCTTTCTCACCACTCGCAAGCTGGCAGATTATGACCAAAAATAATTTTAACTTCCCAATATAATAATAATAATATAATAACTTTATTTAAGTGTCTGATGTATTTAGCACTGTTGTGCTAATTGGGGACACTGTAAATAAATAACCAAACATTGTAAATATAACATAAACTATTAAGAATCCCAACTGGCGGGAGGCAGACCAGTTGGCTATTTACAAGAGCAGCCGAGAAGTTGAACCCGGGGCTACCGAAAACAACATCAGCTAGTGGTTAGAACGGGGTTTGAACCCGCGACCTACGGATTTCAAATCCAGCGCTCTAACCACTCGGCCATTCTGCCTCCTTAAACTTAAGAGTATGTCCATGAAAAAAAAAAAAACAGGCAAGAGGTGATACAGCTCAAATCACAGATTTTGCTCAAACTTGGCATAAATGTTGGGTTTGGTGAGTAAATGATTATGGAAAAAAATTAGGTTAAAATAATTATTACATTCCCTTCAAGTTAGAGGGACCCCCTCCAAAAATGGCCCTTTGTCACTAATTTATCCATATTTAATTAGCTGTCTTTGATTTAGTATTTCTACAACAAGAAAGGCCATGTGAAAATGAAATCCATTGGATCATGTTCTACTATTATTAGTTGCAAAGCAAAATGCAAAGGCAACTACAAAATATGCACCTTACTTAAGATGAAGCCACGCAGAGAAATCAATTGTCTGGTTCAAATGAATAGCTGTGCTTTGAAACTAATAATAGTAGAACATGATCCGGTGGATTTCATTTTCACATGGCCTTTCTTGTTGTAGAAATACTAAATCAAAGACAGCTAATTAAATATGGATAAATTAGTGACAAAGGGAGCTCTGCTTTTAGGGTGACTTAAATCTATATATTAATGATATTTCACAGTGTGAGCTTCAATTGAAAGCTAGTGTCAGTCCAATACTGTGAATACAAATATGGTCTATCAGACTATCATGAGAGAATTATGCCCTCTATCAGCTACAAACACAAGCCATATAATTATCATAATCAACATTGAAAGAATGTATGTCATACAGTGAGAAGTATTATTAATTCAACCTGTAAAATGTTCCAGGAGGAGTATGCTGATGCTAAGGCCCCAGTGGGGATTGATCTGTCAAGTGGAGAGGCATTAGTACCTTCAGATACTGGCATATGGGATAATTACAGAGTCAAACGACAGCTTTTACATTCATGGTCAGTTTCCAATTATATTTATTTTATTAAAATCATTTATTTAGAACATCAAGCAACTTTATTTTGTAAACACTTTGCCTTTTTGGGTGTGGAATATTAACCTCTTACTAAGCTTGAGGGCCCTGCTGGGGACAGACGATGACTTTATGGAAATGGACTGCGTGGCAAAATCCAGACCATGAAAGAACCAATCAGGATGCTGGGTTTTACCTCAAGATTAATATCCTTCCCATGTAATAAGAATGTGAGGCACAGTGGCCTCATGGTTAATGCACTTGAGGGGATTTGAGCCCTGGCTGGGGACATTGTGTTGTGTTGTTGGGCAAGACACGTTACTCTTTCCACACAGGTGTATAAATGGGTACTGATGAACTTAAAGCTGGTGGGTAACCCTGCAAAGGACTAGCATCCCTGCTAGGGGGGGGGGGGGGGTTGAGTAGAAATACTCCTAGTCACTTCATGCTGTAGAAACCAGGATAAGCTCCTCCGGCCTGATGGGCCACAATTGGCTTGTATGCAGACTTTACCTTTTTTACTATATAATAAAAACCGATACATTTCATTCAGCAGAAATATTTAGTAACATTTCACTTCAAAAAAGGCAACAGCAATATGATACAACTATTTTTTACAAGTAGACACTAGTTTATCTTTGTTTTTTTAATGTACAGAGTGTAGTTGGGACCATTTCTTTCTATTGTTTGTTGTGCATTGGTAGCATTTTATTCTGTTTTACCAGTGAAAGCTCATATCTCCTTTTTTCGCATTCTCCATTGAACCAACATCAAATTGCATTGGAAACTTGCAACTTGCATTTCATTATACCTGGCATGGATTGCATACATTGTTTAAATTTCATTGTTAAGATAACTTGTCAACTACATTAATGACAGGGCTGTCGTACTTCATACCCACTAGCCTGCTTCCAAAACAACCACCTTACTAATGGATAGATAGTGCTGTCAAAACCCTCTAGAAAGCCACTTAGCTAATGGAATATCTGGCCTTTAAACCTCCTCAGCCCCAGCAGTGGAGGTTCTCCCTATAATGACCTAAAAGGGAAGGCTCCGCCTAAAAAGGATTCCTTGCAGGGTTATTAAAGGATTGGGATTTCAGAAGTTAACGAACATGAAAAGGAAGGGAAATCTGTCTTTTAGGTAGTGAAAAGGGACCTTAATTAAAATATTTCGAACACACCTTATGACTGTACTGTTTTATTTTTATTGAGCTTTACATCAGTGACTTTATTTCAAGGGTTAGAAAAGAGATGCAATGTTGTTAAGTAGGTGTGTGAAAGGGCTTACCTTTTCTGCAAAATGCTGTGTAAAAGGATAAGTTAAACATTCAACTTGTCAAACTGCAGATTGAATGTCTGTATTCAGTGGTATTTGATTCTCTCATATTTTAGTACTGTCATCGCCAGTAACCTTCTTTTAGTGGATGAAATTATGCGGGCTGGTATGTCCTCTCTCAAGGGCTGACAGTCTCCAGCACTTCAATCAAGGTACAAGTTAAAAAAAGTTTAATATACTACTTAATTCCCAGCCTGACCGATCAGTTAAGTTTAATTTTCAATGGTCAGCAGTTTTCAACTTTGTGTCGTAATTAAATTTAATTCATTTTTAAACTTTACAAGAAGTTGCATCTTCTCATGCTTATCACAATTTCATAATACAAAATTGGGCTCAGTGAGCTTATTTTTTAGTTATAAGCACTTAAAAGTAAAACTAAAGCGGCCTTCACACGGCAAACTAAAGTTGGCAAACTCGTGTTGGCAAACTCAAGTTGATGTGTGTGAACGGCACAAAAACAGTCGGCAAACAAGTTGGCAAACTGTTAGCCACAAATAGAACTTGCCTCTATTCTCGCCAACTTTTTCGCCAACTTTTTCGTGTTGGTAAACTCGTATCTGACGTGTGAACGGTTGGCCAACATGTGTTGGTAATTTTCCACCAATCAAAACGAGCTCTATTCACGAGATTTATTTGCGTGACACTTCACAAAATGTGGGACGCGAGTCAACACTTTTTAAATTTAATATCAAAGCGGTTCGCAATTGTCCGGCTGTTCGGGACGTTTCATCTATAGCCTACAAAGATACTAGAAACAAACAAAACAAAACGGAGGAGCGCGCTGACAAACTTGGTTTAGTCCAGACTTTTCTAATTCTCCACCGCTTTCTGGTTCTTCTCTTCTTATCCTCTGTTTCACTGTTGTACGTGATTGTGAACTGCACTAAAAAGCGGCCATGTTGGAAATTGCCGTGTTTGTTATTTGCCACGAGTTTGACGTGTGAAGGAACGAGTTTGCCAACTTTTTGAAGTTTTCCAACACGAGTTTGCCAACTTAAGTTTGCCGTGTGAAGGCCGCTTAAGGGTGTTTCTACCAGGTTGTACTACTGTTGCTATGGTAACCTATTGTAAATATTGCCATCATTGGTTTACTAATGTCTGAGCTTTTGGCTGATACCAACATTGTATCATCACTTGCTAAAGAGCGGTCATAGTATTGGCAGAACACAGTTTTTACACGTGCTATTGCTGATGCAATTCAGTGCACATACAAAGATTTAAAAAAACACGTCAATAGAGCGATTATTTTATTTACTTAACACCCGGGCTATCTGTGTTATATTTACAATGTTTGGTTATTTATTTACAGTGTCCCCAATTAGCACAACAGTGCTAAATACATCAGACACTTAAATAAAGTTATTATATTATTATTATTATATTGGGAAGTTAAAATTATTTTTGGTCATAATCTGCCAGCTTGCGAGTGGTGAGAAAGAAGTGTGCAAGGCATTCTAAATGCATTTCATTGACATATAATTTCCTTCATTAACTGCAATTAAAATATGGATACTTGTAAAACTAAATTTGTTTCGTTTCTTTTGCTCTATATCACCTGGAGCTTAACAATTGTCTCCTGTGGATCATATCCAGAGTTTTGGGCCAGAATTTTTGGAATAACAAGCAGTGCATCTGCATAGGCCTGTAACAAGATAAATCATCAGTGATAAGTTAGATGCTGCCTTTTCAATAGCTTGTGGAATATGGACTGTAATAAGACTAGCAGGCAACAGTGATGTAGAGTTTGATACAAAACTTCTCACTAAAAGACTTGACCTTTCATACTTCAGCACGATTGATTGATTCTAAGCAAGACAGTTTTCATGACGGTTATTTAATCAAATAAACTCTTGCTTCATTTGACTTTCAAAAGATGAATAATCTTCTGCTTAGTGCTGTACCTTTGGATCTTCCCTTGAATCTTTCTTAGTTATCACAAGAGCTCATGGAAGTCATATCAAACACCTCACCTACTAAGTTTGTCAAATCAGGAGTACCATATAATGTTTACAATGAGGTTTCTTACCTGAACTCCGAGCCTTGCTCTACCTTTTACTGACTTCTTAAACTCTGTCAGAGCGGCATTGACAGCAACCTCAAAAGCACCTGCACCAGGAATGACACTTCCTGCAGACGGCAAGAAATAACAGCAAAATGAACAAAAATAAGAAAAGGACTATGTTAGCCTATATGACGCATGGAAAGAAAAATAACATATCAGTTTTGCACTTTTGCTCCATCATGTTTGACATTTCACTAAAATCTTAAGCCTGAGCCAGCCCAGTACAATACAGACCCCTTGTTGTACTGAAAAAATGGTACTAAATTAACAAACATGCAACATCCCATTAGCAGTCATAGGAGATAAACAGTCATTATTACCAACAATCAATCAATTATCAATAAGACTTCTCACCATCTTCAATAGCATTTTTCACTGCCCTCAAACCATCATGTACTGCATCATTAATCTGTGTCAAAGTGTGCTTGTTTGGGCCTGAAAAAAATATCTCACAAATTTTTAGGATTTCTTTTAATGTAGAAAATCCTTGAAGTGATAACCAAAGAAAGGTGCTAAATGTGAGTGTACTTATAAAATGAGCAAGACAGAGCACTTTTTTAATGTCACAAGGGTGGGGCAAGGGTGCACAGGCACCCTGTTATCAGAGTCTACATCTTTCTCAAGCTTAAAATGTTATCAATGGAAGGTTACCTTTAATAAGAATGGTCACAGACAGAGGGTTTTTCAGCTCTTCAATAAACGTGTATTTACTTTCACCCTAAGACAAAGACAAATCCGTAAGTTTAAGCAGCAGCAGCAAAGAAGGATTAGTGAAGGGATCTGACCTTCCTGATTTGGTTTTATGCTCTCTATAGTGGTTATACCATCACACTTGGCAGGTGAAAAATAAGCCAGGCCTGTAGCTTTCTGACTTTACGTGACAGATAAGAATATATCCAGATTATTTACTGTCACTCATGATTGGTCTGAGCATTTCACATGACTGAATGTTTCCCAGCTACCATGTAAACCGGGAGAATATCTGAGTGATCTCTCAATTTTCAAAGCTACATGTGCTGCAAAAAATATTTGAAGAATGATAAACCTCCACTTGGTACAAACTATGCTCAGATACCTGTCCTTGGACATTATCTTTTCTTCAAAGCTCACAGTTTTCCTTGCGTTTCACTCTTGGAAAACAGTGCACTTCTTGGAAGTGATAAAGTCTGTTGACAAATATCCAAGCAGTCATGCCAAATCAAGGCTATTATATATTTATCTGCAGCCTATTGGGACTTCAAGGTGTAATATATATATAAATTGTCACTCAATTCATTTTTTTCTCCTTTTCCATTAGCTAAGAGCCCACCAAGTGACCTACACATAAATCCCTACAAAAAAATGTGTTTTGCTGCAAATAATATTTGGCTCATGTAAAATTTGAAACTATGCTCTCCGGTAAAAATGGCAGAGTGCTTCCCTGAGCTGTCAGTGAGTTATTTAAATTATATTGAAAATAAACTTGGGGCTAAAATGATAGAAAACTATTGAACTTGGTTGATCACAAGATATCTTGATTTGTCAGTCTCCCAGATCATTTATTTGCCTCAGTCTTTGGCAAATATGTGATCTGCTGGACACTGAAAAATGATATATTGCTCAATTTTTGTCCAATTATTGTTAATTATTGTACAATAATTTGCATTTCACATTCTTACCAAAACATGTTCGTAAACAAGTCCTGCATGGCCCAGACACTCAGGTGTCAGGTCGTCAAAGGAATTCATGGCAATGCCTCCACAAGCAAGAGTAAGTCGCTCCATGTTTCTTCTCTTAGCACGACGAAGTCCAACAATGCCTTCTTTAGCCAACATGTCTAATGATAATGGATCTATTCCCTATAACAAAATGACTCTGGTTTTGGTTTTCGAAAGATCTATTTAACAATGAAGACACACAGCCAGAAGCACATTAAAAGGAAGACCATATTGTTTTTCTTGTGCTTGTCTCATGACATTTCCCAAATGAACTTTCTTGTGGTTATAAATTACTGTATCTTACTGACTGACAATCAGGAACACTTTTTGAAAAAGAATGATGAAAAAATACAACGCATCTAGGAGAATTCAAACAGACTGTGAAAATGCTTTGCTGCTGCTGTTTTTCCACAGCATTTCTTATTCTAACTACCAGCCACTCATGTTTCTTATACTCTTAAATACAAAAACATTTTTAGCTGTTTGTTATTGCTTTCAAACTAACCTTCTGATTGATGACCACAAATCCCTTATCACTTCCTTCGCAAACCTTATGAAGAGAAGAAGTTTGATGTTTGCAGCTTGAAGTTATTTCATCAGCTGTAATATCTTGGTACACTTAAATTGCCCACTTTGATTAGGAGTTGTGGCCCAAGGGAGAGTAATGACAAGAGAACTTATGGGATTATTTGAGGGAGGAAAGAAACAAATTCTGTTGAGAGCTCTGGCAGGATCGCTTATGTTAATAGGGATTTCAGGATTTATATGGAAAGGATTTCAAAATAATACATTTTACGATAACTGCAGAAATTCACGCGCGCTCATTGGCTAATTTTTATTGTCCATATGCGGGCATACACATGAATTTAAAATTCATGCGACGCGTCAGCAAGCGAGAGCCGGCAATTCGACAATTTGTTATCGTAAAAAACAAATTGATGTCAGTTTTTAATGCGTCTGTCCTGTTATTGATAATGAATTTCGTCATAACATTGTCAAAGTAGTCTGCGGATCCACTCGGCTATCGCCTCGTGGATCCACAGCTACTTTGACAATGTGATGACGAAATTCATGATCAATAACAGGACAGACGCATAAAAAACTGACGTCAATTTGTTAAATTGTGCCTGGGCATAATGTTACAGATGGTAAAGAGAGTTTTGGAGTCAAGAAGTTATTAGAGCTTGTTTTCACCTTATATCGATCAATGAAGTATTTTCACGCCATTGCAAGCTTTGCAAAACAGGTGAATAAAATTAGATTACTTAAAGTTTTGCTTGTAGAGAAATTGCTTTGAGTGAATTGAACTTGCTGTGTTTTGCTTTCCCCATGCTACAGCTCACCTGTTCTTTGATGACAACTGGCAAACCACAACGCAACGGCATAACCTTGAAAGTTGTCCTTACTGCAGAATTTTGCTCTTCACGTGATCAAGTAATCACAAGTGCTCTCAGGCAATAGAGGATTAATTTTACTTGCATTTTTAAAGTTTTCCAAATTGCCCTTGTTACATGTGCATTACAATACTGGTTGTTTTTATACAGTGGATACATTGATGGTCAATTCCTGTCAGGTTAATTTGTTCTCATTTTAATCCAGAACACTCTTATAATCCATGTAAATTATTTTGTATGATAGAAACAGATAAACCAATGTTGCAAGTGCATGCTCCTCCTCACCTTTCTTTTCAATTCAATTACTTTCTGTACTTTGTCATCTGTAAACTTTCTCTCAGCTGCTACTAGCTTCTCCCTTTCCTCAGCACTCTTGTAAAAGAAGCCAGAATTCACCTCGCTGTAAAACATGAGAATTTGGCCAATGTTGTCAGTGTTGACCTTTTCAAAATGGGTTCACTTAAAGAGGTAAAGGTTGCATTTCAGGGAATAACCCTTTTCATGGTTAGCTTTCGTCATTTGCATTACAACATAATCTAGCATGTACTGTAGTTGAAAGATCAATTTTTCTAAAGGACATAAGTGTGACATGGGCTGTTTCATCAACACAGTCAAATTGTGGGAGGAGATTTTTACCACCAATTTCTTAAGTGCCGCTTTGCAATTGTTTTTGTCATTTTCCAGTTAGTTTTTCTTCACTAAGAATGAAAGACTTAGGAAAACATTAACCATTAGTTGAAAGATCAAATTTCCAAAAGGACAACAATTTACCTAAACAACATGTAATTGCCCCACTCATTGTTTAGAATCGCATCTTTTACACCAGAAAAACATGTCTTAATACAAAAGTGACAGTGTATCTTGAAACAAGCTTTTAACAAAACAAACAAACAAAGAAATAAGCTGAACAAAAAAGGGCCATTATTACTCAGCTAAATTGTGGATTAAGAATTTTAACTAACTCGATAACTCAAGGTGTTTACTCATTCCTCCCCAGACATGAACCTTTAGGGGATGTTTTGTTTTGGGTGCTGGTTTGTAGGCTTCGCCTACTTTATGAAATGGAGTGGTTGATCGTTTGATTTCAATGGAAGACACACCCACAAAGAGAACTTTCCAAAATCTTTGTTGCTTTTTATGACTTGTAAGCAAAATCCCAGCCTTTTCATCTTATTTACCTCTCTGACCATTTGGCAATAACAGGTCCAGTTGACATGCTTTATTTCAAATCTTTAGCCAGTCTTATGCATGATATCAATAACCAAAGTTCTCCCTTGAACCTAATAAATCTTTTTGATCAAGTAGATTCTGTGCACTCGTATAGAACCAGCTCTGCATCCACAGGAAAATTTCATATAAAATGTTCAAAGCTGACACAACTGAGCCACTCATTTTCTAGATTAGGTTGTAAAATCTGGAATTAATTACCGGAATCTTTCCGTGCAAAAACTAAAACCTCCTTTAAGAAATGCCTTCAGACCAGATTACTAAAACTTCTTGATCAAGAGGATATTTATGTTGATGTCAACACTCTGATTAAAAACTTCAAATATCAGTGGTATGATTAGCTAACACGAAACTATTTTTAATTTTAATTTAGAAAGTCATTATTTTTTTGACTTGGCCTATTATACATTAATTACTGGTATATCTTTAAATTATATCACTCCTGTAAATATTAAGTTTTTCCATGAGTTATTTTGACTAATCAACTACACTACCTGCCTAGATTAGCCTATGCTATTTGCGGGTTAATGCATTTTTTGTTACTTTCTAGGTAAATGTGCTTTTAATAATAAATTTGAATTTGAATCTTTGTGCAGACCCAGCCTGCCGCCTTCCTTGCCTATTTGATGGTGCTCATGCCAATTCTAAAATCAGGCAACTTGTTTTCTAAAACGTTCCTTGGTTCCAAGGCTGTTACATGTACTTTGGGATCATTCCTGTAGACTTCATCAATTTTTCTCTTTACTGGCGAGGTGGCTTTAGTTGGTCGTCCTCACCAGTCCTCTCATTGCCGTCCTCCTTTTTCTCTTAAATGCTTGATAATTGTGCATACAGTACTTCTTACCACAACAATATTTTCCGCATTGAGAATTCTAACAACTTTTGTTGGCAATTTGCTGAAATTTGCCAGAGAGATAATTAGATTTCTGACAAATTCACCAGGACCATACATGTTGATGCAATCCAGACTGATGCTGTTTTGAATGCAAATGTTTACCGGCAGCTGCGTGTAAATTGTTCAGTTGCCAAGGTAACAGCTGTTAAACGGGTTGAGAAGCCTGCAGCCGAGAAGCCAAAACATGGCAAACAAGGTGTAAATAAATCTTCTCTGAAAACAGCTGCTATCAATTTGAATTGATTTCATTGTCAACTTATTTGAAGACCGTTGGCATCACAAGAACACAAAAGATTTCATGAACCTTGGTTCAGGAAGGCATAAAATGCCTGCAGGTGAAACCAGTGTTGAACATTTAAGTCATACATGTAACACAAGGTTAGCAAGGACAAATCTCTTATATCTTGGCTATCCTGAGCCAATAAAAAGTTATTCTAGACAATTACATTTTTAGCTGAGATTTGACTGTATCTTTCACTTCACATTTTAACTTACGCGTACCCCTCTCGTTCCCTTTAAAGTGTCACTGCAAAGATGTCGATGCAAAAAGAAGTTCTTACGAGTGCATTATTTTTGGGCTGTACTGTATGATGAAACATAGCAAGGAGCAGATGGACTGTACAACACTAGGATGTTTCCTTTAAGCTTAAAGGTCGGCACACACTAGGAGACTAGTCCCTCCGACTAATCCCTGCAACAAGTCGCAGGGACAAGCCCCATTGAGTGAACTGGTCATTTTTTGGGACTGGTCTCAGGGAGATGGTCCCTGTGACTAGTCCCAAGAATTCAAACCAGTTTGAATTTTTGGGACAAGTCCCTGTGACTTGTTCCTCAAAACGTTTCATTTCATGCTGTCC
>JAHPZR010023080.1:0-10927 GCA_019787425.1 Platygyra sinensis | reverse complement strand
TGTCAATGATGGGTACATTTTCTACTACCCCCCCCCCCCCCCCCCCGTAAATGCTCAATTTACATGTATATCAGTTATAAAATTTAATCACCAACTCACTAATATGGCCATCCCAAACGTTAATACGACCAAATTTTCATGGCCCCCTGGTGACCATATTTAAACAGCAAGTACACTAAAGCCCTTACTGGAAATAGTTTTTTCATAATCTGTACATTCCACAATGATACGAAAGTTTGTTCGTTTAAACACACCTCAAGTAACTCTTTAGCTTCATGACTCTTATCACCTAGATCTGTTTAAAAATGAGAACAAAACAAAGAGGAAAAACTCAGAAACACTAAGCATGTATAATGACTAGTATTAAGTATGTAATGTGACTAAAATTAATGTACAGTGTAATTTAGGCAAAGTTAAACCCGAGCCAATGCAGCTACGTACATTTTGTAGCAATCACCCCTAATTGAGTATGTGATCTGCGGGGCAACCTTAATAGCTTGCAGCTTGCCTTGTGGCCTATTACATGTAACTAAAGGCTTTTTCGCTTTTGCAGCTGATCATTTCTCCCAGCCCTACCACCCTTGTGGTTTGTGTGTTTAGGTAAGTATAGTGTTACAGTGTAGGCAAGTAGTTCTCCACTAAACTGCTTTCAGTGTGATGGTACCAGGTGGCAGTTACCTGCAGGGGTGGGTCACACTCAGTCACTGTGGTGCCATGTATACGTCCCTGCTGTGCCTGAAGAGCTCAGGTCTCCCACTTATGTCCAGAAATGCAGGCTAATGAGGTTCAATGCTCTTTATGAATAAGCATCACAAAGTGTCATTTTTATATTACTTCATGTTTGACAGAATTATGTGGGTTTTGGTGACTTTATAGGAACGGGGACACTTTGTGATGCTTATCATAAGGAGCATGCACCTCTTTAACCTGCATGTCTGGACATATCTGAGGTCTCCTGCCCGGGGGGGCGTATTCCCTTACAAGGGCTTAATGGGGACATTAGGCCAGCCAGGGTATGTTTTTCAGGATTTTTGCCTCAAACAGGGTATCGAATTTGTCATTTTTTGTCTAAATCAGGGTATTGATTTATCGATATCTTTTCTTGGAGGATAGCTCTTCTAAATTAATATTGACTTCCATTGACTTTGGCATTGATACCAGGCACATTAAATTTCCATTGATTACACAACAACAAAGCCACACAATTTGTTATCGCAACTTTTAATCTATGTCTTAAACAGGGTATCAAAAATCGGAATTCTGTCTTATACAGGGGTATATTAAGACCCTGTTTAAGGACGTTCGCGCGAAATTTTTCTAACATTGATTTTTTTCTGAAAATTCTACCATTGAAAGATCATGAGTTAGCGATGTCAGAAATGTAAAAAAAATGGGGGGTCACCGACTTCGTTTTGGAAATAACATGCCCGGAAGAACACCTAAATCTGAGTAAATCGTGCTTCGTTAGCGAAGAAGATCAAAGTGGCTGCAAGTCCCAAAATATTGTAATTAGAGCTTTGAAGGGAAAAGTTCTCTGCCAAATATGGTTTGGATTGACCTATTAAGCAAATTTAGTCAACTTGTGAGGTTCCTTAAAGAATAAGTTCGCATTTAGCGACCATAGTTTCACGCGCCTTGCAGCCGCAAGATGGCAGGATTCCATGTCCCGTGGGCAGAAATATTCAAATTTTTTAAACTTCCCACATTGATTTTTTTTTCATTTTTGGATAATGTGTAGATAATTGCAAATAAAATCTGTTTCTGAAAAGAAAAGTAGGGGTCACCGGACGTCCAAGATCGTTAAATCCAATCAAAGTTATAGCAATGGCCATCTGCCCTATCATTGTTCATTTTAGTCCTTAGCGCGCGCGCTCGATGTATGACGTGGCATGGCGTGGCATGTGGATTTGCGTGCGCAGTAAGGATGCGCAGAAACAATTAGCGCAAACGTCCTTAAGACAAATTTTGTCTTGAACAGGGTCAGGGTATGAGGTATGAGAGGCCGGGCTGCACCTCCCTACCCAGGGGTATATCGAGTACCCCCTCCCCCCGGGGGGTCTCCTGCTAACCTATCAGGCCAGTTTCCAAGCTCATCTACAGTGTATTGGTGATGAGTTAAACAGTAAAGTTATAGTATATTAAATATTTATTATGAGCTGAGATTCACAAAACCTTATGACGAACTGCAAACTACTACTGAACATATTGTTGACTAACCTCCTTTTTCTACATTTTCATCAATTGGATTCCCATCTATATCCACTCTCTTTTTAAATATACTATGCATCACATCAATCTAAGAAAAAAAAAGGAAATCATTGAGGGATTTACAACTTGTAATCGCAAGCACTCTGTGAGAAGTTGACCATTAAATATATATTAAATGACCCAAGTCAAGCTGGGCATCATTATTTCAATTAGAGCTTAGGTTAGAGTCTTGATCTTGGATTTATTCACTGGAGAATGGCACTTGAAACAAACAATGTAATCAATATCATATTCCATCAATTTTTCAATAGTGGAATCAGGCATACATGTACATGTACATGTATGTACATTGTAGTCCAATTTAGCAGACTGTTACATCTTCAAAAACCATATATTAAATAAAAATTAATTACTGCAGTCTCCAGCCTAATTTCCAAATGCTACTGCATTTGTATTAATTCTCTTGATAATTTTCATTGTCTGTGCTTAACCTGCATGTCTTCTCAAGTTACCAAAACTAACTTGTAAAACACTGTTAATCCACAGTTACTTCACTGCCAACAACGTTAAGATACATGTATATGTTCAAACCTGTTGCTCTCCAGACACATCCATTGCATCTATACTTAAATCTGAAAGAACATTAACATTGATGTTTTCAATTGCAAGCTTGCAAGACAAATTCTCTCCTAGGTGAAGTCTATACATTCATTTTTATATATTTTAGTTTTGAGACTCGGCGGCACATTGATCAAGACGATATCCCCTAATGCAGTTGAAACTCTAATATTGACACCTATTAGACAGATATTGATGTCCATGTTATGAAGGTCCAGATCCTGAGATTTCTGGTTTCCCTGGGAACAAGAGAAGTTCTACACATATATATACAACAGATTCCTAAAAAAACATACATGTATGGTATATATTAGTACACAAACATGGCCTGTACCTAACAACTACAGGTAGCCATGCATTATTATAATTATAATTTAAATTACATGTAATTAATACTGTAATCAAAGACAATATACTTACAAACACAAGGCAATTTTGGAAAAATAACATCTACATTAATTCTAAGCTTTTCTCCTCTGGCTGTGTCGACAAAAAGTTCAGGTGTAACCTGAAAACAAGAATATTATCTTTATGATCATTAAACTGATCGAAATACATGTACATGTACATGTATTTGTGTTGCTAAGGCGCTGGCACAGAGTGGGCATAGCAATTGCACTATGTGCTGTTATTTAACAAATAAAGAAGCCTAAGCCGTGTATTACACTATGATAAAACACTATGGTCATTTGAGAACACAAGGGGAATGTAGAAAACACGAGCTGCTGTAGGCTTCTTCATTTGCTTAAAAATATATATTTTACGCACGCAAAAAACAATAAACCACGCTTTGTCTATGTTTTATACTCTGATAAAACATAGGTTTTTGATCAATCAAAGCGTGCACAGGGTCCTATCTATATTTTAAACTGTAATATTACATGTAGCTCATAGTTAATAAAGGGGAATAGTTATGAAGCCCAGCAAACATCAAAGGAGCAAACAAAGAAGCCAAGATTTATGTTGGAAGGTCCGCGACCCTGCACAATCTTTTGCTTTGCACTCATACACTGTGCATGAGTTATGTAACCAGCGCATTTCTATTGGTTAGTTCCTCAGTGCAGAGTAAACAACTATTGTGTTTTGTGCACCATCAATGCAAAAAAAGCGAACAAAAACCTACAACAAAGGACTTAAACGGGTTTCATAACCATTCCCCTCCGTCCAGGGTTGTACATATAAGAGCTGCCAGCCGGCGAAATTCGCCAGCTTCTCTGCCAGGTTTCACCGGCTACTTTCATTGCTTCACGAGCCAAGATATGTCAAAGAGATGATGTTTATCAGGTCCCACAACCATCTACTTTTCACAAAACTCTTGCTACTTAAAAACTTACAGAAAACGCTGCCTTGGTCTGTTAACTATGATTAGTTAGCAGCTATAAAATACATGTATATCATTAACAATAATTACTATGCAATATACTAATGGTAAGTGCTGCACCTTTTTAAAACTTTATGCAAAAAACAAACTTTAATGTCGACTGAGGAAGTTCTGGGAGAGGATTTTCTCTCAAGTTCTTTTAACACATTAATTAAATGTTTGGCTTCCAAAAGAACTAAAGCCATAAGTTTCAATTGGAAAAATAGTCAATTGGAAAATAAATTTCACAAAAATTGATTGAATTGAATTTCACCAGCATCTTAATATGCACATAATTCCAACAGTTACCACACTAGTTTACACTGTACATGTACAATTTGTCACACAAGATAGTGATTCTTATTAATGGTCACAGCTGTTAGGATTCTATTCACAGAAACAAAAAAATTTAAACTGCACATGCACATTTAACCAAAGGATTAACTCAAAAATGAAAGTTAGAGGGTTAGTGGCAGAGGGAGGGTTGATCTGATAGTAATTATAATATGTACTCTACAACTGGGCTGTCATTAAGTCTTGAGTCATCTGTAAAAGGTTCCTCGCTCTCCAGACCTGTAGCAAAGTTGCTACTTTGTGGTTGAATTCTATCAACAACAGGCAGTTTCACTCATAGCAATCAAGTGAAATTTGAGCATACTCAGCTGTAACAGGTGTTATAGGTTATGGCCCTTAATGACAGCCCTATACAACCTATCAACTCACCTCTGTTGATAAGTAGAAACTTAATTCTGAGACAAATAGTAGAAACATCAAAAATCCGCTAATAAGTGTCACTGTAAAGAAAACAAAAGAGAAAGTCACCAAATATATAGAACTTTTCTTGTGCAAAATAATATGCTTGAATTACAGTGGAACCTCGATTTAACGAAGTCGCTGGGGAACGGCAAATTTGTTCCTTAAATGGAGGGTTTGTTATATCGAAAACCTTGATATAATGAATTTGAGGGGAAAGGACCAAAATGTTCATTATAACGAGGTCATAGTTAATGATTGATTTGTAACATAGGTGACTTCTGTGGAAATACAAAAGTGCCAATTGATGTCTATGACATATAATAAGCCGTTGACTAAAAGGTTGCTGTCTCTTTACTATGTGGATTAAAGGACTTGCTGACTGTTGATCTGTTCAGCGTTTATCTTCGGTCGCGTGTTGACATTGTAATTTGTTATGTCGAGGTATATTTTACGTTTGGGCTTTTGGATTATGTTTGTTATATCGAGGAATTCGTTATATCGAGGTTCGTTATATCGAGGTTCTATTCCATACATTTTACTGTAACTTTGGCCGGGACGTAGAGTATCGTTCGTTGTATCGAGGACTCCGTTAAATAGAGGTTCGTTAAATCGAGGTTCCTCTGCACCACTGTTTTTGTTGGTACACGACTTTGGAGAACAAAACACCCACAGAAACGTTTCCAAAATTTCTGTCACTCATACATGTTATTGACAGATCGGATCGAAATCCGCCAATCACAGCCAGCTAGCATGATGTAAAGAAGGTCTGAAGGTCACACTAATGGCTGTGATCAGTGAATTTCGATCCGATCTGTTGATAACACGCAAGACTGACAGAAATTTTGGAAACATTTGTGCAGGCGTTTTGTTTTCCAAAGTCGCGTATCAATGAAAACGGTGGTAAGTCAATCACGTACACAATGTGCAAACAAAGCCATGTCTGATATTCAGGGACTACCTTGTTTTCAAGTCAGGCTAATGAATCAACAACTGGATCATTGAGAAACGGAATTCAAAAGTGGCTTAGCCATGATGTTTCTACTATTTGTCTCAGAATTAAGTTTCTACTTATCAACAGAGGTGAGTTGATAGGTTGTATAGGGCTGTCATTAAGGGCCATAACCTATAACACCTGTTACAGCTGAGTATGCTCAAATTTCACTTGATTGCTATGAGTGAAACTGCCTGTTGTTGATAGAATTCAACCACAAAGTAGCAACTTTGCTACAGGTCTGGAGAGCGAGGAACCTTTTACAGATGACTCAAGACTTAATGACAGCCCAGTTGTAGAGTACATATTATAATTACTATCAGATCAACCCTCCCTCTGCCACTAACCCTCTAACTTTCATTTTTGAGTTAATCCTTTGGTTAAATGTGCATGTGCAGTTTAAATTTTTTTGTTTCTGTGAATAGAATCCTAACAGCTGTGACCATTAATAAGAATCACTATCTTGTGTGACAAATTGTACATGTACAGTGTAAACTAGTGTGGTAACTGTTGGAATTATGTGCATATTAAGATGCTGGTGAAATTCAATTCAATCAATTTTTGTGAAATTTATTTTCCAATTGACTATTTTTCCAATTGAAACTTATGGCTTTAGTTCTTTTGGAAGCCAAACATTTAATTAATGTGTTAAAAGAACTTGAGAGAAAATCCTCTCCCAGAACTTCCTCAGTCGACATTAAAGTTTGTTTTTTGCATAAAGTTTTAAAAAGGTGCAGCACTTACCATTAGTATATTGCATAGTAATTATTGTTAATGATATACATGTATTTTATAGCTGCTAACTAATCATAGTTAACAGACCAAGGCAGCGTTTTCTGTAAGTTTTTAAGTAGCAAGAGTTTTGTGAAAAGTAGATGGTTGTGGGACCTGATAAACATCATCTCTTTGACATATCTTGGCTCGTGAAGCAATGAAAGTAGCCGTGTGAAACCTGGCAGAGAAGCTGGCGAATTTCGCCGGCTGGCAGCTCTTATATGTACAACCCTGGACGGAGGGGAATGGTTATGAAACCCGTTTAAGTCCTTTGTTGTAGGTTTTTGTTCGCTTTTTTTGCATTGATGGTGCACAAAACACAATAGTTGTTTACTCTGCACTGAGGAACTAACCAATAGAAATGCGCTGGTTACATAACTCATGCACAGTGTATGAGTGCAAAGCAAAAGATTGTGCAGGGTCGCGGACCTTCCAACATAAATCTTGGCTTCTTTGTTTGCTCCTTTGATGTTTGCTGGGCTTCATAACTATTCCCCTTTATTAACTATGAGCTACATGTAATATTACAGTTTAAAATATAGATAGGACCCTGTGCACGCTTTGATTGATCAAAAACCTATGTTTTATCAGAGTATAAAACATAGACAAAGCGTGGTTTATTGTTTTTTGCGTGCGTAAAATATATATTTTTAAGCAAATGAAGAAGCCTACAGCAGCTCGTGTTTTCTACATTCCCCTTGTGTTCTCAAATGACCATAGTGTTTTATCATAGTGTAATACACGGCTTAGGCTTCTTTATTTGTTAAATAACAGCACATAGTGCAATTGCTATGCCCACTCTGTGCCAGCGCCTTAGCAACACAAATACATGTACATGTACATGTATTTCGATCAGTTTAATGATCATAAAGATAATATTCTTGTTTTCAGGTTACACCTGAACTTTTTGTCGACACAGCCAGAGGAGAAAAGCTTAGAATTAATGTAGATGTTATTTTTCCAAAATTGCCTTGTGTTTGTAAGTATATTGTCTTTGATTACAGTATTAATTACATGTAATTTAAATTATAATTATAATAATGCATGGCTACCTGTAGTTGTTAGGTACAGGCCATGTTTGTGTACTAATATATACCATACATGTATGTTTTTTTAGGAATCTGTTGTATATATATGTGTAGAACTTCTCTTGTTCCCAGGGAAACCAGAAATCTCAGGATCTGGACCTTCATAACATGGACATCAATATCTGTCTAATAGGTGTCAATATTAGAGTTTCAACTGCATTAGGGGATATCGTCTTGATCAATGTGCCGCCGAGTCTCAAAACTAAAATATATAAAAATGAATGTATAGACTTCACCTAGGAGAGAATTTGTCTTGCAAGCTTGCAATTGAAAACATCAATGTTAATGTTCTTTCAGATTTAAGTATAGATGCAATGGATGTGTCTGGAGAGCAACAGGTTTGAACATATACATGTATCTTAACGTTGTTGGCAGTGAAGTAACTGTGGATTAACAGTGTTTTACAAGTTAGTTTTGGTAACTTGAGAAGACATGCAGGTTAAGCACAGACAATGAAAATTATCAAGAGAATTAATACAAATGCAGTAGCATTTGGAAATTAGGCTGGAGACTGCAGTAATTAATTTTTATTTAATATATGGTTTTTGAAGATGTAACAGTCTGCTAAATTGGACTACAATGTACATACATGTACATGTACATGTATGCCTGATTCCACTATTGAAAAATTGATGGAATATGATATTGATTACATTGTTTGTTTCAAGTGCCATTCTCCAGTGAATAAATCCAAGATCAAGACTCTAACCTAAGCTCTAATTGAAATAATGATGCCCAGCTTGACTTGGGTCATTTAATATATATTTAATGGTCAACTTCTCACAGAGTGCTTGCGATTACAAGTTGTAAATCCCTCAATGATTTCCTTTTTTTTTCTTAGATTGATGTGATGCATAGTATATTTAAAAAGAGAGTGGATATAGATGGGAATCCAATTGATGAAAATGTAGAAAAAGGAGGTTAGTCAACAATATGTTCAGTAGTAGTTTGCAGTTCGTCATAAGGTTTTGTGAATCTCAGCTCATAATAAATATTTAATATACTATAACTTTACTGTTTAACTCATCACCAATACACTGTAGATGAGCTTGGAAACTGGCCTGATAGGTTAGCAGGAGACCCCCCGGGGGGAGGGGGTACTCGATATACCCCTGGGTAGGGAGGTGCAGCCCGGCCTCTCATACCTCATACCCTGACCCTGTTCAAGACAAAATTTGTCTTAAGGACGTTTGCGCTAATTGTTTCTGCGCATCCTTACTGCGCACGCAAATCCACATGCCACGCCATGCCACGTCATACATCGAGCGCGCGCGCTAAGGACTAAAATGAACAATGATAGGGCAGATGGCCATTGCTATAACTTTGATTGGATTTAACGATCTTGGACGTCCGGTGACCCCTACTTTTCTTTTCAGAAACAGATTTTATTTGCAATTATCTACACATTATCCAAAAATGAAAAAAAAATCAATGTGGGAAGTTTAAAAAATTTGAATATTTCTGCCCACGGGACATGGAATCCTGCCATCTTGCGGCTGCAAGGCGCGTGAAACTATGGTCGCTAAATGCGAACTTATTCTTTAAGGAACCTCACAAGTTGACTAAATTTGCTTAATAGGTCAATCCAAACCATATTTGGCAGAGAACTTTTCCCTTCAAAGCTCTAATTACAATATTTTGGGACTTGCAGCCACTTTGATCTTCTTCGCTAACGAAGCACGATTTACTCAGATTTAGGTGTTCTTCCGGGCATGTTATTTCCAAAACGAAGTCGGTGACCCCCCATTTTTTTTACATTTCTGACATCGCTAACTCATGATCTTTCAATGGTAGAATTTTCAGAAAAAAATCAATGTTAGAAAAATTTCGCGCGAACGTCCTTAAACAGGGTCTTAATATACCCCTGTATAAGACAGAATTCCGATTTTTGATACCCTGTTTAAGACATAGATTAAAAGTTGCGATAACAAATTGTGTGGCTTTGTTGTTGTGTAATCAATGGAAATTTAATGTGCCTGGTATCAATGCCAAAGTCAATGGAAGTCAATATTAATTTAGAAGAGCTATCCTCCAAGAAAAGATATCGATAAATCAATACCCTGATTTAGACAAAAAATGACAAATTCGATACCCTGTTTGAGGCAAAAATCCTGAAAAACATACCCTGGCTGGCCTAATGTCCCCATTAAGCCCTTGTAAGGGAATACGCCCCCCGGGCAGGAGACCTCAGATATGTCCAGACATGCAGGTTAAAGAGGTGCATGCTCCTTATGATAAGCATCACAAAGTGTCCCCGTTCCTATAAAGTCACCAAAACCCACATAATTCTGTCAAACATGAAGTAATATAAAAATGACACTTTGTGATGCTTATTCATAAAGAGCATTGAACCTCATTAGCCTGCATTTCTGGACATAAGTGGGAGACCTGAGCTCTTCAGGCACAGCAGGGACGTATACATGGCACCACAGTGACTGAGTGTGACCCACCCCTGCAGGTAACTGCCACCTGGTACCATCACACTGAAAGCAGTTTAGTGGAGAACTACTTGCCTACACTGTAACACTATACTTACCTAAACACACAAACCACAAGGGTGGTAGGGCTGGGAGAAATGATCAGCTGCAAAAGCGAAAAAGCCTTTAGTTACATGTAATAGGCCACAAGGCAAGCTGCAAGCTATTAAGGTTGCCCCGCAGATCACATACTCAATTAGGGGTGATTGCTACAAAATGTACGTAGCTGCATTGGCTCGGGTTTAACTTTGCCTAAATTACACTGTACATTAATTTTAGTCACATTACATACTTAATACTAGTCATTATACATGCTTAGTGTTTCTGAGTTTTTCCTCTTTGTTTTGTTCTCATTTTTAAACAGATCTAGGTGATAAGAGTCATGAAGCTAAAGAGTTACTTGAGGTGTGTTTAAACGAACAAACTTTCGTATCATTGTGGAATGTACAGATTATGAAAAAACTATTTCCAGTAAGGGCTTTAGTGTACTTGCTGTTTAAATATGGTCACCAGGGGGCCATGAAAATTTGGTCGTATTAACGTTTGGGATGGCCATATTAGTGAGTTGGTGATTAAATTTTATAACTGATATACATGTAAATTGAGCATTTACGGGGGGGGGGGGGGGGGGGGTAGTAGAAAATGTACCCATCAT
>JAHPZR010023078.1:15000-17464 GCA_019787425.1 Platygyra sinensis | reverse complement strand
CATGGCTCTAATACATAGATTTAGCCAAGCCTAAAAGTGGAGTTTGTTTAAAACCTGATTAAGCTACATGTAACCCACGATGAGCAATAATTTTTATTTCAGCTTTCAACTTTGCAGTGAGGTTTTCTGTTTTTATTATTGGCCGTCTTGATTAAATTGAATAATCTCAAACTACACCAGGAACCCTGACCCTAAAGAAATGAAAACACTTGTATACATAAAGAATATAGATTCATACTTCAGTTGACTTTTAATCCTGGGTTACTGTTTACCCAATTTCTGAACTACCTAGCCCTGCATGATCACAACAAATTAACCTAACATCAACCTGCGATCCAATCAAAAACACTTGTACTTGCTTAGAGGTCAACTTAAATAAAACACACGACCTCAATGAGCTATAAACCTGAGCCCAGGATATGGATATCTACATGATTGCGGTCAGGGGATATATTTTTTGATAGGTGTCGATTGACCATAAGGTGGATGTCAATTAGTATCAAAGACGTGCACTGTAAACCAAGACTTGGTGTTACCTGAAGTATGGCAGCCATGTTGTGTGACGTCATGGTCGTTGCGCACATGCACTTGCAATCCATGTCACTAGCCATGTTAACCATGAAGATATTAGAGTTGCATTGGTTTCTATTTCTATGCATGCATGTGGTTCTGTTTCCATAGTTATTGTACTCTGCTTGGCGACCCTTTAAGCCACTGGAGCTCTGCTACATGTACATGTAATAACAAAGAGAGTGTATTAATGAGGGGACTGTTATGAAGGTTCCACTGGAACAATTATTTTTTCTTTTACAGCTTGATGCCAAGAGATGTGAATCTTGTTATGGCGCTGAGACACCGGAAAAGAGATGCTGTAACACATGTGAAGATGTTAGAGAAGCTTATAGAAGGAAGGGTTGGGCTTTATCTGATGTTGATGACATCAAACAGGTGTGAATGGGCTTACTCCTACAGTGTACAGAACTTGTAAAATCACTCATCATTATAAATTGTCTTTTTCTTTCTTGTAATTGTGGTCAACAGACCATGACATCACCTTAAAGTTTAAGCAGGGATTTGACAAGTGGGTGTCCAAAATGCTACACTGTCAGTGCCTTGCATTGTGCAGTACAGCTGTCCATGTTCAACTGTAATTCTTTATTAACCAAGAGGCTACATGCACTCTCAAGACTCATCAGTCATGGGTTAAATCTAGCATCTGGAAAAATTCTCCCAGCACTAAAACAATATAATAATAATTGTTTTAGGGTGTGGAAAGCACTAAGTCTGCAATTCTTGCAGACTTTGAGCAATAGACCTTTTTCACTTGTACATTTTGTTTTCCCAATACAGATCATGTGATGATACTCAGGAGATTTGATCCTTTGTTTTGTTTATTGAAAAGGGTACATGCAAGCATGAATATGTCTGCATGTACTCGTTTTAATGAACAAGACAAAGGATAAAAAATCTCCTGAGTATCATCACATGATCTGTATTGGGAAAACAAAATGTACAAGCAAAAAAGGTCTATTGAGGTGCAATCCTGTACTGTACATGTAGTTTTCAGATGTACAAGAACAAATTATATTTTGTGTTAACAAGAGTGATTCCCAAATTTGCAAGTGAAGATATGAAAGATCATATAATTTATTTGAACTGCGGAGAAAGTTATGAAGACATCATTGATCATCGCAGTTATGCACACAATTTAAGCAGCTGTGAAATTAAAAAAAATTCAGGCCTGAATGAGATTTGAACCCATGACCTGTGCGATACATGTACCTGTGCAGTACTCTATTAACTGAGCTAACAAGCCAACTGAGAGCTGGTCATGTTGTGACCTGGTAATATACAGGTCTGTCTGATGATGAAGAATGCAAGTGAATAATTATATGAAAGTCAATCACATAATTATGTATTTTATTTATAAATTAAAAACACTATGCACACCAAAAATTCAGAAATCTAGATATCAACAAATTGATATTTTTATATTAAATGGCTGAATCCTGTGGACTGCCATATTTTGGCAAAGAGCCTGTATCACCTGCAAATATATTTACATGTATGTGTACAATGTTTCACATATTTGTTGCTGGTTTTCACAAATTCAGATGTGTACATGCAATGGTAAACCTGGCATATCGAGTGTTGCAGTATCATGTACAGGTAATAAATAAACGTTTTTTTTTGGTTTTTTCAGTGTGTGAGAGAAGGCTGGAAGGACAAACTTCAAGAACAGAAAAATGAAGGTTGTGCTGTAATAGGGCATTTGGAAGTTAACAAGGTTTGTCTAGAGAAGATCAGTTGTCTTGATTTATATTGCTTTAATTTACAGAACCGGTCATTTAACTGCAATTGCATTCGACGAAGTGGAACGCAAGCCTAATTTTGTTGTGTGACCATGGAGAGTTAGCTGCCCTGTGTAAGGTTATAGGCTGGAAAATCCACATTCCTGTAAGGG
>JAHPZR010023078.1:0-10000 GCA_019787425.1 Platygyra sinensis | reverse complement strand
AAATATCTACTTTTTCCGCGTGGTCCTAACTTGGCGCAAAAACCTCCGTATTTAGTAGGCACCGCCCTTAAAGTCTTCAAATAATTAACTTTTCATGTATTTAAAAGATAGAACTCTGAAAGAAAATCAATGTTACTACTATTTTCAATTTAGTACATCAGTTAATTGGTCTAGCCAGTTTGACTGTAAAAAAGTAAAATGAACTTTTGCAGTAGAATAATCACCACTCTAATTGCCATTTTGCACTTTTCAGTCGCCATTCTCAAGTTAAGCTCAGGGGGAAATGTTATAAGACTCAATAGTAAGTAAATGAGTTGATATCTTGTTAGCCTCTGGTGAAGGGCAATCTTTTCGTGTCTAAATTAAGTCATTTAATACACATGTCTGTTTGCACTAATCTTTGAATGAAGAAGTAGGAGAATTAGAGCAAGTTCTCTACATGTACAGTGTATAATCCCTTTGCTTAATTCTCTTTGCCCTTTTATGATTAAGGCAAACAGACTAATTAACTCGTCCCTCTTTGGCACTCAGTACTGTGTCTCTACTGTGTTGAAGAGACTATTCTCACAGAGCTGCATAGCATCATGTCAGAAAGGAACTGAAATACATGTACTAACACAAGTTCTCAGATGTCAGTAATCGCTGCCATCAAAGCAGGCTATGTATTGTAAATTTAAATTTAAAATCACTTCACTGTAAGGTGCTGTTATAAACTTTAAAAGCCTTGTAAATGAGAAGTTAAACGTGAGATTAAACCATATAAACTTGAAAAGAAGTTTAAACAACGTTTTAATGCATCGTCACATAATCAATTTTAAGTTAAACTAAAATCTGACATTTGTTTTATTATTGTTCTGTTACAAACCTGGAACATGTTACCAAGAGTTCAAACTAAATTTTGTAACACTTTTTTTTTAATTTCTACGTACATGTAAGCAACCGTTTTCTGCTCAGACTGGGTAACCTTGTCGTTAAAGCCAGTTAACTTGTGTTTTAAAGCTTAAACAAAATTTAAGGCAACCAATTGTCTGTACATACATCCGCGACTGAACAGTCTTGAGCTGTGCTTGGTTTGTGTTTTGGTACCAAAAGGAAAAGCAATATGGGCGTGCAGTACAGAAGGTTGAAGGTCATCAATCTTTTGTATTTAGCAAACCAATCGGCTCACATTAGAGCATGTTTTCATGGACTGTCTTTCAAATGAATGGTGTTTAACTTTTGTGTTGCGTTTCCCAAGCTCTGCAATTGGTTCAAAACAACTAACCAAACATCAAACATTTTGTTTCTTTTATCCAATCAAAATAAGTTTTTACGTGGCTTACACTTGTTTTCGAAAACTTCGCAACAGTGACGTGTTTTTGGCCTTCATTCTGATTGGCTCTTTTATCTTCGTTGTGCTCGTGAACACTATGACCTTACTTTTTGTGACGGCCGTTGAAAAACTGTTTTGTTGGTATATAGAAAACAAGGGGACTTGTTTTAATTATTCCAAGGAGCACAACTACTTGGGTGTTGTCTGTCAGCTAACAGTTTGAGACGAAAATAATTTTAATGAAGATTGGGCTCATCCTCGGTGTAAGACCTGCAACCCTTACAAGTGACGTAAAACAAAGAATACAAAGAAGTCAACATAAAAGACCCCAACCCTAACCCTAACATTAGCTACAAAACAAAGAAAAACTTCACAGGTTTTTATACCGAGGTAAATCCGAAGATTGAAGGGTCAAATCTGAATCGTTTTACAAGTTTGAACTCATTTGTGTTTGGTTATTTTTGTTAATTGTTTACTTTTTTTGCTGTTAACAGTGCATGATCTTCAGCCGTTTGGTTCTACTCAGGTAAGCTGCGTCCCATTTTACGGTGTCATGGCGGGTTGTGAGGAAAAATTATTGGTTGTTCTTAAAGTGGAGGAAAAAATCAATAATTTTTCGAAAACGGAACCCATTAGCCGCATTCTTGGATCGAACGAGCGAGTTCAATATTGGAATAATCAATTCATTATTGCATTCTTGAAACGACTAGCGGTTTCAAGTTTCAAATAATTAGTTCATTAATGCAATCTTGAGGGGTACGCTTTACATATAGTACGCTTTATATATATAGTTACGTATAGTTTACGGCGTCTTTCAGTAACGCACGACGTCTACTAAATCAACAATTTCGTGTTGAGCTGCTGTCAATCAACATAGCGGACCTCTTTAAGAAACACGAGTTTACCCCCCTGTACCTCATCGGGATCAAAAGGTCGCGTTGTTTGGTTGTGATTGGTAGATTTGGATGCATGTTTTTTTTTTCTGCTTTTCAAAGTTCCTTAGTTGTCATCGTAATCATGATTGACAGCAGCCAAAAACGTAATCGTTAGGTTGTGAATATCAGATTTCGCCTGTTGTTGAAAGGCGCAGTTATGCACTTTTCTTAGCATAAGTCGGCTTGAGTTATGTCTGTGTACATTTGCCATATGAGAGGCAGGGTGATCCCATGGTTAGTGCGCTCGTCTCCGGAGCGAGCGGTCCTGGTTGGAGCCCTGGCCGGGGACTGTACATGTATGTTGAGTTCTTGGGCAAGACACTGTACTCTCGCTTTGTCTCTCTCCAACCAGATGTACATATGAGTACCGGCGAATTTAATGCTGGGGTTAACCTTGCGATGGACTAGCATCCCATCCAGGGGGGAGTAGAAATACTCTTAGTCGCTTCATGCTACAGAAACCAGGATAAGCTCCGGCCATATCATGGGTTATTGGCTCATATGCAGACTTTACCACACCTGACCCTACATTAATCATAACCGTGCAATTTTTTTTTTCAGTTTAATCTGACGCATCATATTCGCCATCTTTCATTTGGTCATGAATATCCTGGCTTAAAACATCCTCTGGACAACACATATGTTGCTGCGGAAGATGGTAAACTGTGTTTGCTTGTGTTATAAGTCCACATGTAAATTCTTCTCACTTGTTTCATTCAGTTTCTAAAACTTCTGCGAAGATAATGTGTTTTTGCACCACTTAGGGCCTGGTTTAAAATTCTCATGACCCCTTTGATGGAAAGTCCAATGTGGAACTTGTTTTTGAAGAAAAAATTCGCTCACCATTGTTATTAAGGAAATGAAAAAGTAGAAATTGTCCCTAGCTAGTAATCTACCCTTTCCTTTCTTCCCTTTGTTATTTTCTCCCTTTTTTCTCGCGAGGGGGCTATGGGGGAAGAGAATGTTGGTCTCTTTCACAGCCGTCGTTTTGAGCTGTCACGCAACTTCCCAGTAAAGCAATGGCTACAGAGGAGAGTTGTTGCAGGAGGGAGCGTTGCGTGACAACCCCAAACAACGGCTGCGAAGGAAGACTGAGAGAATGTTAGCTTGAATAATAACCAGAAGCCGTTTGAGTGCATTTTCTGCGCAGTGGTTTTGAAATGTTTATCTGTTTGCGCCTTGTTTTAAAATGGAATATGCTCATGATGACTGTTTTCACGGCTCTATCGAGTAATGAGTAGTTTAAACTGTAACGCTTCTTCTTGGAAAGATTTGTTTCGTAACTGTGTCGTTATTGTTATTTCTAGCCGGGAGTATGTACCAGTATTTTGTAAAGATTGTTCCAACATTGTACAAGAAGTTAAATGGCGAGGTGAGTCCAAATAATACGCCGCTTAACTAAAGTTGAATAAAGCAGTCTCGTGCGACGCACACTTGAGCTGTACTTTTTGAAAGATGTTGCTTCATCTTGCAACGCGGATGGCAATACGCACAGCGATGCTTTTCATCTTGTATTGTTATACATGTGAACATTGTTGCGCTCCAAGAACATGGTTGCCGTATATTACGTGGTTCAAGAGCTAATAAGCACTTCACTGATTCTGCACGTGCGGTTTACATCTTGTTAAACTCTGGTTTTCCCTTTGACAGAAGCACATGCACCAGCTTAACGGCAGTGAGGACGACCACAACACAAGCACAAGCGCGCATGCATGAGCAAAATGGATTTTTGCCTTATTTTCTGTTGAATACCTCGTCTATACAGTAAAACAAGATGGCGGGCTTTCGCTACTTATGACGTACTTATGCTTATGCTTACAGCAGCGCATTCTCACTCGACATACACTGCACAGCTGTAACATACAAATTCCTTATGATAAGCGTCACAAAGTGTCCTCATTGGTGAAAAGTCACCAAAACACTCACAATTCTGTCAACTATGGAGTACTATGAAAATGTCAAATAACTCTACCAAATATGAAGTACTAATCAAACAATATTTGCGTTCAATCCTGGACATAAGTGGTAACATGAACACAAGCATGCAGAAGAAGAACAATCATGTCACTCCTAGTAGTGAGTTCAAACTTGACCTCATACTCTCTTGTGTTTGTTTGTTTTCAGGTGGTTAAAACTAATCAATTCTCAGTCACAAAACACAAGAGGATCATCAGACAAGTGTCTGGGGAACATGGTCTTCCAGGTACAGTGTGCATCGCTTTATTCCTGCATATAGATTGTCAATAAACTCCGGCTTTTTATCCGAAACTCAACCCAGCTACAATAACTTGGAGAATCCATCTGCTCTGAGAAAAGAATGATTGTGTTAGTTCAGTTAAGCTTGGATTTTCGCCGGTCAGTGACCCAATTTTTATGTAAAAATAGCCCGCTTTGAAACAACAGGCGTTAAATATCTGGCTCTAGGCTCCCGCTAGACGTCTGAAGTTCATCTGAAGACTGTAGCAGGAGGCGGAGGCCTGTCACAAAAACTCAGAATTTTTTCTGAGTATTTTCCGTTGCTTACCCTCAAACTAACAGGGTTTCCACAGGTCAGGAAATGGCCAGGAAAACATTCTTCAAGGTCAGGGAAAGTCAGAAAATCGGCTTTTTGAAGAGGAGTAAGGGAGAATTGAAATTATAACACCGCTGATTTAATACCAAGCTGGAAAAAAACACATTGCTTCGCTTGTGATACAATCGCGACAACGCTGTTTTCCCTAATGAGGAATGTAAAAACCGTCAAAAACTGATCAGTGTAAAATACATGGGTGAAAAAGACGGCTGTTAGGGAAGGCTATAATCTGACAACTGCATTTATTTGGTTAGGATAACGTTATTTTTCAGTACCAGGGAAAAGTCAGGAAATAGTCAGAATTCAAATAGAGATGTCTTAAGGCTGGTTTTCACTAGCGCACAAGCATAAGCACAAGCCGACATACGCAGAAGCAGTAAGATGTTGATAATTAGCACCTTTTGTTCGAAATTTCCCTAATAAAAGGCGCTAATTATCAAGATCTTACTGCTTCTGCGTATGTCGGCTTATGCTTATGCTTATGCGCTAGTGAAAACCAGCCTTTAGGCAACCGTGATGAAATGTTTATAACTTGCCGCCGAAGCAGGACGACGATTTCAACTGTTCTTGATATTTTTCTTTAGGTGTCTTTGTGTTATATGAATTCTCTCCGATGGTCGTGCAGTATACAGAGAGTCGCAGGTGAGAAGCTCGCTACATTCGCTCCTTTTGTTTTTCATTTTTGATCTTGTGCAAAAGAGAAAGAACACAGATATGTCCAAATATGCAGGTTAATGAGATGCATGCTCTTTATGATAAGCATCACAAAATGTCCTCTTTCCTAAAAAGTCACCAAAACACCCATAATTTTGTCAAGTATGAAGAAATATGAAAATGACACTTTGTGATGTTTATTCGTAAAGAGCATTGAATCTCATTAGCCTGCATTTCTGGACGTAAGTGAAAGAACAGCAGAAACAATACATACATGTATCTGTCTGCTGTGATCGGGTAAAACTTCTCACACGAGTTTCAATTATAACCGATAACAGGAGCACAGTGAAACCATTCTGAGCTAATTACTGTCGAGAGTAAGTGGAATGAAGTCTTTTTTTTATTTTTATGCTCATTTGTTTTTCAGATCCTTTATGCATTTTCTTACTGGTGTCTGTGCAATTGTCGGCGGTATTTTTACAGGTGAGAACTCGGTTGAGCCGATTCTGTCTACATGTTGTTCACAATAGAAATGAAGTAACTTCCGATAAACGCAGCTTTTTTTTACGAAACCATATAACGTTAATTATACCCTTAGCTATCGCGAAGGCTTCACCATTTATTGTCCATCTTTGTTACAACCCAGTTTTTGATCATTCTTTTTACCTCCATCCAGCCATGTGACGGAAATAAAATATATCGGACCTCTATTCCAAAATTTCAGGCAGAGATAACGGCTCAGTTTACAGTATATAAGTCCTGATAAGCCATAACTGTTTTCGTTCTTTGTCACCTTTCTTCTAATTAATGTTAAATATGCTTTTCTTTTAATGTCTTTACAGTGGCTGGCCTCGTAGACTCCATGATTTATCACTCCTCCCGAGCAATTCAGAAGAAAATAGATTTGGGGAAAGCAAGTTAACAGGGAGAGGCGAACCTGCGTGACTGAATAATACATATTGCGTGACTTCAAGGTGTTGCGTGACACTACACTGGAATGTTCAAATGCCTTCTTGTTCACATTTTAAACTCAAGGCCGCGTTTAGAAAGATAAATCCTTCTAACAAGCCGAATTTCAACTAAAAATACGATTATCAACGTAGTAACAGTTTTACAAGCATACACAATCGGTAATTCTTTCGCTGTTCCTTAAACTGCAATATTCATTCACGACAAGACAGTTGTCAGAATCAACAAAATCGACGAACAACGAATGACATTGTAGCAGTGTTCAGTTTTTCTTCAACACGGCACTTAAGGGTTTATTGTAGCCGGTCTACGTGTGTGTTCTACTGTTTTACTGTGGGAATATTATTTTATTATATCAGTGATCCACTCCAAGAGCACTGGGAACTACTTGAACGCAGGACATAAAACTCGAGTTGCGACACATCGTCCCCAGGAACTTGCTGAAACGAAACGTGTTCGTTGATGTCGTTGCAGCACTGATATTCTTCGCCGCTTGGAGCTTGCGCGAGACTTTCAGAAACATGTATTTGATTTAATATTTTCCCTTTGTATTTTTAATAAAGGGTTCCTAAAACGGTGATGAGATTTCATCTCTGCTCGATTAAACCAAACCATTTAGAACATGACTCAAATACTCTCATTTCTCCTCTTCCTCAGGGATCGAAGTTAACTTTTTAATCCACTTGCAAAGTTGTGCCAGTAGTGGGCCACTAGCAAACTGGTGACACCAATAGCAAATTCTTTCCAAATGTTTGGGAGATCTGCATCTGATTCTAACTCGCAAACGTTTGCTAGTTGACATTTTTCTCACTCGCAGATTATCAAAATAGCTCGCATTTTGCCAGTTTGCGAGCGTTAATTTCGAGCCCTGTTTAATCCTGTCAAGTTAATTGGGTACATTCCTTTACGATCTTTAGGTTGGTGCGGATCAGGATCAGTGATCCAAGACCACTCGGAACATGGTATATCTGGTCAGGGATCCGTCCGCTCAATCGAAGTGATCTTGGACCACTGAACCTGAACCACATCATCCCAAAGGAACGTACCGAAAAATTTCTAGAGCAGGTTTTGTTTAAGACCTGTTCTGGCATCGCCAATGTTGTTTATCTCTTCACCCATGCATTGTTTGCCATCTCCAGTAAGTTGAGAAAATCCACGGAGTTTGATCTGCCCAAAGGTTTCCTTAATACATGTAGTAGCCTGCATTTTGAATGTAAACTCGCACTGGGCTTAGCGGAGATTTGTAGGCATGCGCAGTATGCCCTAAAAGGTACTGCTGTCACAGCTCGTGCGACCTTTATCGTAAATTTAATTCATTAAGAAAAGCAAGAATGTTTCCCATCGTAGTCTTACTATTTTATTTCTTCTCATTCACAGCATGTTACCGTTAAATTTAACTGTTAACAAACTAATCTTTAAGTTTCCAACTGGATTCTCAGCCTTGATCTGAAAAGTAAAACACAAACATCGATCAAGAAACGATGTATTTATATTGATAATAATTGATATTTTGGGTCAGTTTTTCTTTATCTCACAATAGACTAATAAAATTATAACCCAGACTGGGCTGCTTTGGAAATACGGATGCTTGCTCGATAACTACATTTTTAGAATGCTAACCAGGGTCGAGCAAGGCGTTTTAGACATATGGCAGACCACCAAATTTTCCCCATGATGCTTTGGAACAATTTTCAGATTCCATAAACTGTATTTTTGAATCCTCTAATCATCACCCCAATATAACAGTGGCAGGTGACTTTAACCTGGGGGATATCAACTGATCCGCCGATGTCCCATTTGCTTTTAACCAAGCTACCTTAACTCGACATAATAGGCTGCTTCGAATTACAGAGGACTTCTCACTCACGCTGCACGTGAAATGCCTTACTCGTCCAACATCTGGAAAAACCTTGGATTTATTATTTTCATCATACCCACATGTTATCTCTGACGTCCATACTGTCCCAGGAATGAGTGATCACCTGGCAATCCTTTTTCATATAAAGGTCAAAGCTACAAGATCATTTAAGCCCCCCACACAAGGTTTTTGACCGTAAAAGGGCAGATTTTGAAAGCTTAAGGAAGACCATGTCTGATTCTGCAGAGAATTTCTTTGCTTCAGCTCCACAAAACTCTGTGGTAGAAGATAACTGGTCCCTCTTTAAAACTACACTTACAAAGGCTATGGTAAATGATATTCCTCAAAGACGTTCTTCCATGAAATACAAGCTCCCTTGGATAACCTCTGAAATCACGCCAAATGCGAAAGAAAGATCGATTGCACAAGAAGGCTCTTCGCTATCAGAACCCAGACCACTGGATGGAGTTTAAAACACAACGGAACCTAGTTTCAAGGCTTGTTAAAGAATCTCGTAGTGATTACTTGAATAATGTTATCGAAGCAAGCCTTCAGGAGAACCCCAAAAAATCTTGGTCTTATGTCAGATCTTGTAAATCAGAGGCCATTGGTATACCTCTTCTGTGATATGGCAATAACCTGTTCTCTACTGACAAAAGTAACTGGCCGAGGCACTTAATTCTTACTTCTCGGTATTTACTCAAGAGAAACAACCAATCCCTACTAATATTTCTGACATTGACATTTCAACTCATGGGGTATATAAACAACTTATTCAGCTAAACCCAAAAAAGGCTTGTGGCCCGGATGAAATCCCAGCTCGTGTTCTTAAAGAACTGGCCCCATCTGTTGCATCGTGGCTTAGTTTTATATTCCAGCAGTCCTATGGCTGAGGTGCAGTACCCTCAGACTGGACTAAAACCCCGGTTAAAGCTATCCATAAAAGAAATTTAAAGTCAAACCCTGCTAATTATCGTCCTGTTTCTCTACTTCCTTATGTTGTAAGGTTATGGAACACATTATCTTGAGTCACATTGCAAAACACTTGGCCGCAAATAATATCCTGATCGACCACCAACTTATTTCAGCAGTCAATGACTGGGCTAAATGCATTAACTCTCGTTCACAAACTGATGTAATTCTTCTCGACTTCAGTAAAGCCTTTGACTCTGTACCTCATCAACGTCTACTACTAAAACCTAATTATTATGGAATATGTGGAAAGACTGCAGCATGGATCAAGGCATTCTTAAGCCATCGCTCCCAAGTGGTGTCTTTAAATGGCAGTCACTCCAGCCCTCGACCCGTACCTTCTGGTGTACTCCAAAGCTCAGTATTGGGACCCCTTTTATTTTTACTATATACATGTATTAACGATATTACTGAACATATTCAGTCAACAATGCGCCTCTTTGCAGATGACAGCATTATATATAGAGAGATCAAGAATATTTGTGACCATGCATTGCTCCAGCAGGACTTAACCAGCTTATGTGAATGAGCTGAAACTTGGCAGCTAAACTTTAATATCTCCGAATGTTAACACCTAGGGATTACAATTAAGGTTGTCCCATTTTCCCACAATTATCTCATGAATGATATTGTTATTGCCAAATCAGCCTCCACCAAATACCTTGGAGTAACTATATCTCATAATCTAAATTGGAATCAACATTGTGATAATATTTGTAGTAAGGCAA
>JAHPZR010023075.1:0-17711 GCA_019787425.1 Platygyra sinensis | reverse complement strand
CAAATTCACGGATTCGCAATAGACTACGGTAAATTTATACTAATAAGATATATGTATACCAAGAGACCATACCTATTACTTAAACAAAATAAGAAAAAAATCAATGGATTCATTAGTTAGTAGATATAACATAAACTAGCGTGACGGTTTTTATTGACGAAATACATTGGTGTCGTTCTTTATTCCAATCAGAGCGCTATTTGCCGTGAAGTAATTGTACTCCTAATGAACAAGAGCGCAATCCATTCAACCAAAATTTCCGGAAATTTCGGTCTAAAAGTGAATGGATCAGTTCGGTCGAATCGGGAAAGTTTCGAAAAAACTGGTCCACCTTTCGAAGCGGACCACTTTTCTCGGTTGGACCGGTCCGATCGAAATGGACCGTTCAATTTGACCATTTCGATCCATTCTCAATTCCAGGACCTAGCTCGCTGTTTGGTATTAATCTTCCATGTACAAAATGGAGGAAAATACTTATCACTGCACTTTTATGGATTGTTAACAGCCAATCTATCGGTGTTACTCGTACATCCATGTACAGTTACCACAGGTCTGTAGCTGCTTCGCAAGCAAAGAGTATGTTTTGGCTGTTGACGGCTCTTAAAGACCCGGAGAAAATTTGGAATGTTCTTTTCGTCATTCGATTCGAACGTGGTATTTGAAGTCATATGGCAAATATCTGGGAAAGGTCTGCTCAAAATAACCCGTTATATACTGATTAAATTACTATGGATGAAGCAGCTCACACAATATCATTGATATCACCGTCGAAATCGTCATCTAACTTTAATACGAGCAACAGTGATCCAACATCCTTCGTTCTAAATGAGCGCGAAACTCATTTTGAGAGAGGAATGGAACGAGACCGTTCGCGGGACCTGTCGCGATCCATTCGACACCAAGAACTTTTCGAACCTCAGCCCGGAAATTTTGGTTCAATGGATTGCGCCCCAAGTGTATAGTGGTCCTTATATATCGCTTCAACCTTGTGCGTAACCAGTGGAAGTTTAAACTGTTTTTACAAGTCAAGTCTGGTTAGAAGACTGAGGCTTAACTTTGAAATACACAAGGTTGGGTTTACTTGCTTTCTGCATGGATTTAATTGTGTAGGATCGATTGTCGTAATTATTAAAGTTAATTTAATTATTGTTAATAGATTGTAGTAAGTCCTCGGAGAGTTTTTCGTTAATTTAGTATAAGCCCTTTACTTTATGTAAGTAATGTCATTGTGGTTTCAATAAAGTGATTAAAAAATGAAAGTTTATCACGTTGAAGGAGCTGCTTTTCACTGCCAAGTAATCGCGCACGAGGGAAGCGTTTCGTTCTCAGTAATTTTTTTTGTAACCACGTACATTAGTCTGCGTCAGATGTGTCAGTAGGTTTGACTGGTATTTTATCGAATTTTATTTTGATTCAGTGACTTAATCCTCTTGCTCTCAAAAGAACCTGGACTGATTTAAACTGTGTCTTGAAAAACGTTATTTTATTCGCACGTAAAGCGGAAAAGAATACACTGTGATCGAGCAGTTATAAGTTCAGGTCACTCTTTTAATGCTGTTACGAAAAATTGGTGCGTGACTTGGAACTTTCGCGAATATGCTAATTTAGTCTCGAATCTTCTCGCATATTAATTAGTTTCGTGTCACAGTGACTAAGCAATTTATTTTAGTCGTTTACATCTGCTACTGTAAATAGTTTTACATTGTAATGTTACTTTATTTAGTAGAGCCGGAAAGTTCTAGAATCTTATGCTGTTAAGTATATAAGCGAATCGGTGTAGTTTTTAAGTGGTTTTATCCCAGGAGTGTTCGAAGGTTTTTCCCAGGAGCGTTTAGAGAGAATTATCTCGTGAGTCAGTAGTGTTTCCTGAAGTGTGACGAAGGTCGCGTGTAAACTTTCGACAGAGGTCGTGTTTGTTGAAGAGTAACAGAGAGGTTACGTGGATATCTGGCAAGAGGGCGTGTTTATACAAGAGTGACAAAGGTCGCGTACGCGTGTGTAAAGTTTAGCGGAGGAGTGTTTATTCAAGTGTAACTGACAAGCCTAGCGTGTGCTTGTTGTGAAGTCTTGAGTGGAGTTACTGCGTTCATCTGGAATACATAACCTTGTTGTTGTTTCCGACATCCCTGCGTTCTGTTTAGACTTCAAACTACCTGCCACTTAAAACATCGAACTTGCAACAGATGCAGTGGATACCAGCAAAAAGAAGTTCCACCTTAGTAATATCCACCCTCTTCACAAAAAAGGAAAATATACCTTTTTATATCGGATACAGCTTTCTCTAATCAGTTGCATGTGTACCATTAATAAAACAACCACTCACCTCCTTTTGATGTAAAGCTGGACCATCAACAGTAACTGAATCAGTTTTGTTGTAGACGCAGCTGCGCTCTTCAATGGCTCTGTTTCAATTTCACTGACCAGCTCCAGGCTGGTGTAACAGTTCATTAGCTGTCATTACAATCATCGGTATTATTGATTAATTAGAGTTTCAAAAACGTAAATCACACTTCGGTCCAACAACGCGACCCATACCGCCGAAGTTAATCCATTCGATGATTAATTTCGGTGATTAACTTGAGTCTCCTGAAAATTCCCGTGTAACGAATGGTACAGCATTTTCTGGAATTTCCGAAATAGAGGGGAACCTTTTGAGGTATAAAGAAATTTTCGGAAATTTCCCACCGGGAATTCTCGTTCCGTTTGACATTTGCCCCGGAATTTCCGCGGAACTTTCGGTAAAGTGGTTAGCTTTTCGGAAATTCAACATTTTCCGGGATTTCTAGTGATAGTATTTTCCTGCGTTTGACAGCGGAATTAGCAGGAAAATATGCTCTCATCGTTATCTTTGTTTAGTTTGTGCGTTGGTATGTGGGGTATTTTGGCGGGTGTATATATAGCCGTGAAAGAGTGGGTCTTTCATCTCGGTCTCGCTTTCCTGCGTTCGTGTTTTGTTTTATTATATTATATTTTTGTTTGTCGTGTGTGTCTCTTTGTTTTCTTCTTTTTCCTTTTTGTAGATGTTTTTCAGTCCGCCATGTGGTCGAACCTTCTGGCCGCGGTTCCTGGGGACGACCATCATTTAAGATCTTTAGCTGATTCGCTTCCTGATGTGGCTTTGGTGGGAAGAGCCCCCAGTACTGCTACCAAGCATTCCGCGACCTATGTCAGATGGAAACGTTGGGCGCGCGTTCAGAGCCTACCAGCCTTTCCTGCATCTCCTTACCACTTCGCTCTCTATTTGAGTCACTTGATGGCGGAAGCCAAGACCGCTGCTCGCATAGAGTCTGCCGTTCATGCCATTGCTAGGGTTCACCATTTGGCTGGGGAGCAATCTCCTTCAGAGCACCCGTTGATGAAGGATGTTCTTGCTGGTGCTCAGCGGCTACTGGCCCACCATACTTCCAAGAAAGAACCTATTACCGTTGCTCAATTGGAACAATTAGTTAACTCTAAAGCTCTGTCGATGGCTTCTCTATGTGACATTCGTTCTGTTTTAATTTGCCTACTGGCCTTCGCAGCTTTTCTTAGATTTGATGAGCTTGCGAAATTAGTTCGCTCAGATGTTGAGATCGATAGTGAGAAGTTGCAGTTGTTCATTGAGTCTAGTAAAACCGATAAGTACAGGGACGGTGCATGGGTTGTTGTAGCTGTTTCAGGGAAAGTTACCTGTCCTGTTAACATGATGAATCGGTATCTCGATAAGGCTCAGCTTAGTCACGACAGTCCTCTTTTTTGCCAGTTGTCTAAGACTAAATACGGTTATAAAGCTAGAGCTAGAGGTCTTAGCTACACTAGGCTAAGAGAATTAGTAATTGAGGCTTTTAGAGGCATTGTTCCTGATTTAGCGAGTATCGGAACTCACAGTTTTAGGAGAGGCGGAGCTACTGCTGCAGCTAATGCCGGTGTTCCAGATCGTCTCTTTTTACGTCACGGTCGCTGGTCTAGTGTTTCTGCCAAAGATGGCTAAGTTAAAGATTCTCTCGCTTCCCGTTTGTCTGTTTCTAAGGCTTTAGGCATTTAGTTTTTTTGTTTTAGTTGGTCTTGCCCGGGGGACCGTCCGATTTGGGGTACAGCTGGCCAGGGGTTTTCCTCTTAGGGGCAAGTGGGCGTACGGAGACGTTTTTCACCCAGCTGTTGCCCCACGACCCCATTTCATTAGCTATTGCTGTTTTTTGATGCCTGTACGTGGTTTTTACCTTGTTATAGTCCAATAAACGAACGCTGGTCTTGAAGCGAGCAGCACCCAAGTTAGGATTGTTGTGTGTTCCTGTTTGGAGGGCGGGGGGTTGGTGTACTATGATTTAGAGGAGAGCTTCCCCTTACCATCTGTCCCCGTTTCGAAATTTTCGGATCGGAATCTTTGGTTGAATGAAAAACGCATGCGCAGTTTTCATTCACTTAAGGTAACAGTAGTAATCCTCGGGGATTGTTGGAGTGCTTTCAGTGTGTCCCTGGATTGCAGACAGAAACTCAAAATAGGATCAATTTACCAGGTCATCGTCAGTTGAAAATCCTTTAAATTCAGCAAAATTGTTATAGCTGATGAAGGGTCTGGATAGGAGGGGTACAAATGTCAGTTGTCAGTTAAAATTTTGGCCATTTGTCAGTTGTCAGTTAATTGACTGTTAATAATTGATTAACTAATTTAGTTATTTCTTTTTTATCCAAAATTTAGCTCAAAACGAAAGGCACATTAAATGTAAATTGTATCACTAATTCGAAATTTGCTATACTAATAACCTTTTTTCAAATTTGGAGTTGAATTCATTACAAGCGGCTTTCTATCGTTACTCTCCTGCTTGCCCGAGCATAACATTCCTATCTAACCTTTTGACCCTTAGCTCATCAAAATTCACCTTCAAAATATTTGAAGTATATCGTGAGAAAGACAAACTAATATCGGAAGAGTTCTTTCTTTTTTTGTTCGTTTGATTTGATTGGGTATTGTTTGTCAATGGCTCAATTGTGATTGGCTGGGATGAAGTGATCAGGGAATATTACACTCGCCCAAACAGGCGCGTTGGGAAGAGAGTAACAAACAAAATATGTTTTCTCTTGTGAAACATGAAACATCTCCTATAAGCGTACCTTACAAATCAAGTCGAAAATGGGCATGTATTGGTCGCTCAGATCTTGAAACTGTAATAGGCGCAATATCTTTGTCCTCCCTATCAGAAAAGTCATCTCCTGAGTCGGTTTCATATTCATCTGGCGAGGGTTGTGCTTCAGCAACTGCCACTGCAACTAGGCAGTCGTCCACAAATGTGACTTGTGGCGCATCTCTCTTCTTCTTTTTCGTCTTCATCATGGTAAAAACTATCGGTTCCTCAGTGTTAAGATGGTTCCCTAGTCCCTCAATCAAGTCCACTCTATTACAATCTTGTTCCTTGGAGTACACTAACGGTAGTAAAGCCCCTACCTTGTCCTTTGCAGTTTCTCCCTAGACCGTCCTTTGCCTCACGGACGATATTTCTGTACCAATTCTTTCATAGCAGTTTCAGTGTCGAGACTGATTTCTTCTGACAGTAGTGGTTGCATGAAGCGATATTGGCAAACTCTATACTGGTCTGAGGGACGGGGTAGTACGAGTTATCGTGTATAAAATACTTGGCCCCCCCATTTTGTTATTCCTTTGTAATAGCTCCAAAATCTTGAGAATATTCTTGAGCATATTCTTGAGCGAAAATATTCAGAAAGTGTGGCAGTACCCAGAAGGTTTTCCGGACTAACTTGCATACTTATATTTACACCACTACATGAAACAAATACACAAGCACTAAGAATGCATACTGTTCATTTCGCTTCCTGAGTCATCCAGCATACTTGGAAGCTCCAGCTTCCACTGCTCGTCTGTTGTGATGGCGAAGTTATCACTTTTACCGCCCGGTTTTGGTGCCATCCGTTAAAGCTATATCTAAATCTCAAAGGCCGTATTTAATTGTTAGTTCCTTCAGACCAAGGAATTAAACAAGGTGCTTTTTGAGAGCATGTACTGCATTTAAGTCATTTATCGGAATACGGCTTCTATGTCTTCGAATGCCGTATCCGAATTAACGCGGTAAAAGCTTACATTTGCTTTAATAACGCCAGTATTGCAGCCCGGGGGGGGGGGGGGGGGGTTACTTAACAAAGTTTAATTCGGGGAGGCTCCGCCCCGAGGTCCAACCACGTACCCTTTTATATACCATTTTGGCAGAAAAGGTACCCCTTTTATGTACCTTTTATTGAGAAAAGTTACCCCTTTTACGCACTTAATAAAAATGTAGCCCCTTTCTAAGACCTTTTAAATACCTAAATGACCGATTTCCCTACCCTTTTATATACCTCAACTTGTGAAACTCTTACCCTTTTATTTACCTTAAGCCTGAAAAAATACCCCTTTCGGGCGGAGCCTCCCCTTATAGGCCATTATAGGGAGTACCCACCCCCCCCCCCGGGTATTGCAGCCATCATGAACAGGTGTAAGCTGGTGCGTGCTCGGGACTGCTCAGCGTGAGTTTGTGAATTCGAGATCATAGGTGAAATGACCCTGATGTACATGGGTTATACAGCAAATTATTAACGAAATATGACACTCAAGCGTCCTGCTGCTACGATTTAATACAAAACGTGCATTTGTTTGTCGAAAAGAGTAAAACATTGTTATTTACAACGGGTTTTGAAGGATATTTATGGCAATAAAATCTTTTGTCAGTTGTCAGTAAAACCCTCCACAAATGTCAGTTGTCAGTTAAATTTTAGGCTATTTGTCAGATGTCAGTTAACCCCATCCATACCCTCCTGATAGACAGTTGGATATACATATATTAAAAACCTGTTCGGAGTAAAAGGAATAGAGCATGAATAATAATACAAGAATGTTCATAGTGGTGTCGAAATTCAGACAACCATTTGCAAAACTAGAAGTTATATTTGGTTACAACTATGTATGCCATCACTGATCAGACTACAATATGCATGCAAGGTAGCATCTTAAATATACGGTCTCAATAACAATGAAGAAACGAAACAAAAAGTAATAATTATGAAAAAAGGTAAAGTTCCCTGCTGTCGGGATTTGATTCCTTTTTTGAGGGAAGGGGTTAGGCGTTTGATGTAACACTATGGCTCTTTGCATTGGAGAAAGATTCAAATTGCTGTGGCAGTCTAATATACAGTGGTGTTGTTTCTCACTAATTGTGTAAATGTATTCTATTTTTCTTTTTATAACACTGTAAAATTAATGTAAAATTAATATTTGAATTAATGTTTGTGAGAGTTTAAATTAAAATTGATTGATGAAAATTGATTGATTTGTTACAAGATTTAGGTGGAAGGTCAGATCGGTAGATTACACATACTACATATGAAAATTTAATGTTCTCAAGCGTGCAAATGTTTGTATATTTTTTGCACTGTCTTTGTAATAGATGGCATGTTCGTATGTTCGGATGAAAAGAGTTCTATCTGTTTTGCCAATACACGTCGACTGACATCCAGGGCAGCTGAGGGTTTTCTTTTGGAAGTAAAAGCAATCTGCGGATTACCCCAACGATACCACAATCTGCTTTGAAAGAATGTTAACAACATCTTGTCGCCTGAGACCAGGTTCCTTGAAAGTCTTACATAGATAATACACTGTCAGATTAGGCGCGAGAGACGCTAACCTATCCAACATGGCGCCAGCTGGGCTTTTCTCGATTTCTAACAAGGAAATTTCTGTTTCCCTCATAGCATACCTTCGAGCCACTTGTTTCCATGTTGCTAGTCCGGGGAGGCGTTTCTTGCTTAGTAGATCAGTGACGACTTGTAATGTGGCCTGATCCACCTCGTGCAAACCTCTGAATCCTGACGATATTGCAGAGATGTAAGAAATAAAGAGAAGATAAATATCATTGGTATAAACTAAACAGTGGATAGCGTTGAAGGCGCGCTCTGATTGGCTCGTTAAACTCCGAATATCCTTTGCTATTTACTTCCGAGCAACTCGGGAAAAAAATGGCGTCCATGTTTGCATCCGTGAAAAGTGAAGAAATCATCCAAATTAATTTTTTGTGGTGTATATTATTTCACTGTTTCAGTATGTACTAAAACAACTATTCACCTCAGTTTCGGTGGCTAGCGGTGAATAGTTGTTAAATATTGATGAGCAGTCTTTACCCGTACATTTTTTGGCTTTAATTGAGGACAACGTTATTTAGCAACGCCGGTTACGCCGCAAAATTGCATAAAAATGCATAGAGATCTTACTTATGTTGTACTTTTGCGTCAGAGCAAACAAGGAAAGAGAGCAGCCGACTGTAAGTTAGACTATAGTACGATGTATCTTCCCATGCTAATAAAACGCAAAAAGGCTTGTCGTATCAATGATTCAAACTGCACGTCACTTACTAAATTGAGAAGCAGGAAATACATCGATGTAAGCGGTATCTGAAGTGACAGATCCACTTTTATCCCACACGCGACAAAAATAGCGTCCAAAATCCTGTATTCCCACCGGCTCCAACACCAGGTCAGAACGGTTAGCCCCAGGGATTTCAACATCATCTTTAACCCAGCGGTACCGGACATCCGGTAGACCCCTGGTACGGCAGCTCAACACTAATTTCTTTCCTTCCTGTGTGGCCTGCGATTGAGGCATTTGGATGATCTCTAGGTCTGTAGACGAAATGTAAATCAACAGCTTAAAACGAAGGGATAACAGTGCGATTTCTTGAATTGTGCCCCTAAAAGGAAAACTAACCAATGAGAACTTAAACTGAGAACTACGGAGTGTTGTCTTTTTCGTGAACGCCGGAGCAAGTAAGGGTTCTTTTGATATAAATGCGTATATAAATGGTCTCTCTCTCTCTCGATTTCCGCCGCTCTCTCGTGTCGACTCCTCTGTGTTATTTACACTCTATTTAGTCCTTGACATCGAATTATCATTATTATAAACACTAGAAGAACACTAGAAGCGTGGCATACCAGAGTAACACCTAACGCTGATAACAATTCTTGCCCGTTACCTGCACAATACAACATTCTTTTTAACAAACATTCATAATTATTAATACATTTTTATAATTTCGCAATTCGCGCTTTTTATTCATTCATTTTTACCCGTCGAAGACTGCAGTTCGGGCAGTCGAAAGCTCGTAATTTTTAATCATTTCAGCCAGAGATCGTTTTTTAAAATTTTTACTATGTTTCATCCTGGCTGCGGCCCTTCTATATTTCTATTATAAATTTAGCTTCGAAACTCGTTTCGCGACAACGAAAACGGAAACCATTGCAAGACGCACAAAATCTTATTACGATCGAAAGTTACCAATCAACAAGTGTCAAAGTTCCTTGAGAGGTCCGCAACAGTTCACACTTTTGTTAGCTTTTCAACTTAAAGTTTGTAAACAAACTCGTGTTCGTGGTCTTCAATGTTATTGGGGGTTTTTAATGAGAAAGAAAGCCATCCTTTGTTGTGATTAATTCTTTTCAGGTGGTCCGGTCGGTAGTCGCACTATAATGACAGACTTCGTAGCATGCTCTCCCCGTGTTTCTGGAGGCTTCTTTGGGATGACTAGTGTCACGACATAACTACGTTTTGAGAAACAAAGACAAAACTAACTCTTTCCCGAGGGACCAGTAATAAGTCGAAGTAACCGTGGGCGATTTAACAAACTGACGTCAGTTTTTCATGCGTCTATCCTGTTATGGATGATGAATTTCATCATAACATTGTCAAAGTAGATGTGGATCCGCAGCCTACTTTGAACTTCTACCAATGTTATGACGAATTTCAATGTCAATAACAGGCCAGACGCATGAAAAACTGACATCAATTTGTATTTTACGATAACAAATAGACAAATTGTCCGCTCTCGCTTGTTGTTGCATCACATATATTATAAAGGCATGTGTCTGTCCGCATATTGACAATAAAAATTAGCCAATGGGCGCGCGAGAATTTTCGCAGTTATCGTAAAAATGAAGATTTATCGTAAAACTTAAGATTTAGCCATTTCTAAGTGACCATTACTCAGCCAGTAAGAGTGCATGTTATAGATTACACTATATAACGAATCAAGTTCAGTTGTTCTCCGCTTAAAGTGGTACTATGACGAAAATCGCGTGTTTCCTATTGAACCCATTTTAAAACATAAACAAGTAGTCTGTATGAGAAGAAAAATGCCGTTTACTTTTTTCAAATATCTCTTTTCGTTCCAGAGATATTCAAGTTTTTGAAATATGCAAATTAGCCAAGTGATGACGTCATATACTCAACCAAATTTTGATCAAATATGATGAAAAAAGATATCTCGGCCAATTTGTAACAGAAATGTTTGATTCTTTGCAGTAAGGTTCTACTAAAGATGCAACACAATATGAGCTTAAAAGTTTTGTTACCATGGCAACATACTGGGTTCCAGATCTCCCCAATATTAAAGGCATTTTTGGCCTCCTTCAGCGTTCTGTTTTCATATTTGCAAATGGTGCCTCGTATGTATGATCCAGCAGGCATATAAATATGTTAGCTCCAGGTTGTGGCCCTGTTTAGCGTTTTCGAGCTGAAAATCACTGACATATTGAAATCAAGTGGGGGGGACTGGGACAGAGTGAGTTGCCATGGGAACATAATTTTTTATAGCTGCGGGTGTGTTTCCTATAGAACTACTAGCCTGCCAAGTTTCAATGATTTGTGTTGCAAACTGGCCAAGATAGCTCTATTTATGTACTTGAGATAATATTGCGTTGAGTGTATGACGTCATCAGTCACCTCATTTGCATATTTTGCACATTTTTCAAACTTAAATATCTCTGGAACTAATGCAGATATTTGCAAACGGTAAACGGCGTTTTGATTCTTTCCTGGAATTCTATGTGATACACCTAAAATATCAAGGGGTAAAAATTTGATCATAGTACCACTTTAACGAACGATAAAGGTCGCTGATTGTCCTACAAGGAATTAGCAGTTCAAGAATCGTTTCTGTATTGAGTGAAGTATAACAAACTCTTTTACTTCAAGGATTTGCGAGACCTTGCTTCAACATATTGCCATGCAATTTGAACGAAACGAAAGGACTTACTAGATTCATCAGGCTCTTCTTCAGATTGGTAACCAGAGCTCGCTCCTAATGATGTCGCCGAAGAGGCCCTGGGTCGAGCTTGAGTTGTGGCGTCATCTGGGCGGGATGGAGAAAAAGAAGATCAAACGGCAATCAGTTATTTGCCTAATTATAGGGACAAAAGTTTTATTTCTTATTATTTTTATAGTTTATCACAGTACATGGAAAGAAATCTGTAAATTATTGAGCAATCATTGGATGACGTTTTGTTGATATCCAGAATAATTAAGGTTGAGGTAGAGGTTATCAGCGGAAGCCGAAGGCTTAGGCTGATAACCCTTTACCGAGACCTTGACTTTTCTGGATATCACGTCATAGGGACTGATTTCGAAAATTCACTGTACGCTTTCGGCCAATCAGAAAAGAGATAGTGAGTTCAATGTAAAATAATAGAGTTATTTCTCTCTTAAGAAGAAGATAATTATAAGTATACCTTAGTTAAAAATCTGGACAAAACGTAATAGAATCGAACACTGCACCTGTATCTTGCCGCAGAAATCGTTCCAGCTCTTTATCCTTTTTGGTCAACTTTTGATGGAGCAATTCATTTTCTTTCTCTAGCTCATGCACCTTTTCACGAAGCTCAGAAATATCATTTGTCACAACTTTCCTTTCTTCAACCCTTTCGTGTTTCGTAGTCTCAGCCAGCGCCTTGTTTTCCTCTTGAAGCTTTTCAATGGTTCTTCGTAGACCCTTGGAAATTGCCATTTCTCTCCTCAATGTTTCCTTTAAGTTATCCACCTGTACCAACAAATCCTTCAAGTCCAAAACTTCAAGGTCGCCACGTTTACTTGCATCATTGATACATCTTTCCCTCTGTGTTAGTTCATTGAAGAGTGTCGCCAACTCTTGAAGTCTTTTCATAGGTTCTTTGGTGCTCGGGGTTGCTGTTGGCTTCTCCATGAGGTTAAGAGCTTGCATCTCATATATTTTGTCTGTTACTTGGGCAAGCTCTTGGTATTTTTGCTTCCAGTCTGTGTTTTGATTGACTTCTTTCTGACCAGCTTTGAAGCTCTCCCTGTCAACGACAACGAGCCCACAAAAATGTATGACTTTGGTCGAGAACTTGCAACAATATTGCTTGGCAAAACTATGTCAAATAAACAAGAAGACTACAGATAAAAACATCTTCCTAGATATGTGATGTACTTTCACGATATCTCGCCCCCAGGCAATCAGTCAAAACTACTGAACGATCATGCTCTATTTTATAGGGATGAAAAAGCAAAGAAGGGGCAACAACCCTGATAAAACTGAAAGGGAAGATAATTATAATGTATCATTGCACCATTACATAGCAAAAGTACGCAGACGATTCCCTGTTTTACTCTATCGGCTCTTTGTTCCCCGGCCTCCCCTGAGCTCCCTCTCTATATACCCCGCCCAGAGGAAATCACATGATTGGTCAGGGAAATCACATGATTATTGTGACGTCATCGTTTTAAAAAAAGTTTCATTTTCAAAATGTTTTCCGTCCACATAGACGCAACAACTGGGTTTTAGCCTCATCGAGCATCATTTCTCTGCTTTGAATGGCTTATGCTTTAAATTCCTGTAAAACCAAAGAGTGTGTATTTTGTCTCTTGTCCTACACAGGGTCTTGAAATGGAGGCTCTGTTGTCCTACAAAGGGTAGAGTTTTTAGAGTACTTTTTTCCTAAACAGGGTCAAGATTTCAAACTCTCGAGGGCACCCCTATACCCAAACAGGGGTCAAGCACCCCCGGGCAAACTTCACAGCTCTCGCTAGAGTTACATCATCGGTACAGGTTACTGGGTCGATTCTCTGACATCTGTCGAGCGAACGGCCCGGGGCAAGTATCTAGCCTGACGTCACATTACCTTATTTGTATGGCGTGTTCGTTCACCTTCTCTGCATTCCTGATACTGACATCCAGTTCTTCTTTGAAACCGATCTTCTTAAATTCCTCTTCCAATCTGAACTTAACTGTTTTCGTCTCCACATCTTCCAAGAACAACAGGAGACTCGTTTCCGTATGACAATGCAATTCCACTAGAATGGAATGCCCGTCAGTAATGCGAGTAACCTCGGGGTCCTCAGTGCCGAAGATCTTCCTCTCCAAGGCTCTTTTTATGGCATTCTCAGCGGGTCCCTTACAGGCCAGATAGAACGCCCCTAATGATAATGCGCCAATGCTTACGGCTCCTGCCAGCCAGACATTGTCAATCTTGAGCGAGACGGAAAACCCTGCGCCTGAGAGGGACAAATCCATTGCTGCCTTTGCTCCTGCTTCAGCAGCTGCTTTAGAGAGAGACCATTTATATACGCATTTATATCAAAAGAACCCTTACTTGCTCCGGCGTTCACGAAAAAGACAACACTCCGTAGTTCTCAGTTTAAGTTCTCATTGGTTAGTTTTCCTTTTAGGGGCACAATTCAAGAAATCGCACTGTTATCCCTTCGTTTTAAGCTGTTGATTTACATTTCGTCTACAGACCTAGAGATCATCCAAATGCCTCAATCGCAGGCCACACAGGAAGGAAAGAAATTAGTGTTGAGCTGCCGTACCAGGGGTCTACCGGATGTCCGGTACCGCTGGGTTAAAGATGATGTTGAAATCCCTGGGGCTAACCGTTCTGACCTGGTGTTGGAGCCGGTGGGAATACAGGATTTTGGACGCTATTTTTGTCGCGTGTGGGATAAAAGTGGATCTGTCACTTCAGATACCGCTTACATCGATGTATTTCCTGCTTCTCAATTTAGTAAGTGACGTGCAGTTTGAATCATTGATACGACAAGCCTTTTTGCGTTTTATTAGCATGGGAAGATACATCGTACTATAGTCTAACTTACAGTCGGCTGCTCTCTTTCCTTGTTTGCTCTGACGCAAAAGTACAACATAAGTAAGATCTCTATGCATTTTTATGCAATTTTGCGGCGTAACCGGCGTTGCTAAATAACGTTGTCCTCAATTAAAGCCAAAAAATGTACGGGTAAAGACTGACTCATCAATATTTAACAACTATTCACCGCTAGCCACCGAAACTGAGGTGAATAGTTGTTTTAGTACATACTGAAACAGTGAAATAATATACACCACAAAAAATTAATTTGGATGATTTCTTCACTTTTCACGGATGCAAACATGGACGCCATTTTTTTCCCGAGTTGCTCGGAAGTAAATAGCAAAGGATATTCGGAGTTTAACGAGCCAATCAGAGCGCGCCTTCAACGCTATCCACTGTTTAGTTTATACCAATGATATTTATCTTCTCTTTATTTCTTACATCTCTGCAATATCGTCAGGATTCAGAGGTTTGCACGAGGTGGATCAGCCACATTACAAGTCGTCACTGATCTACTAAGCAAGAAACGCCTCCCCGGACTAGCAACATGGAAACAAGTGGCTCGAAGGTATGCTATGAGGGAAACAGAAATTTCCTTGTTAGAAATCGAGAAAAGCCCAGCTGGCGCCATGTTGGATAGGTTAGCGTCTCTTCGCGCCTAATCTGACAGTGTATTATCTATGTAAGACTTTCAAGGAACCTGGTCTCAGGCGACAAGATGTTGTTAACATTCTTTCAAAGCAGATTGTGGTATCGTTGGGGTAATCCGCAGATTGCTTTTACTTCCAAAAGAAAACCCTCAGCTGCCCTGGATGTCAGTCGACGTGTATTGGCAAAACAGATAGAACTCTTTTCATCCGAACATACGAACATGCCATCTATTACAAAGACAGTGCAAAAAATATACAAACATTTGCACGCTTGAGAACATTAAATTTTCATATGTAGTATGTGTAATCTACCGATCTGACCTTCCACCTAAATCTTGGAACAAATCAATCAATTTTCATCAATCAATTTTAATTTAAACTCACACAAACATTAATTCAAATATTAATTTTACATTAATTTTACAGTGTTATAAAAAGAAAAATAGAATACATTTACACAATTAGTGAGAAACAACACCACTGTATATTAGACTGCCACAGCAATTTGAATCTTTCTCCAATGCAAAGAGCCATAGTGTGACATCAAACGCCTAACCCCTTCCCTCAAAAAAGGAATCAAATCCCGACAGCAGGGAACTTTACCTTTTTTCATAATTATTACTTTTTGTTTCGTTTCTTCATTGTTATTGAGACCGTATATTTAAGATGCTACCTTGCATGCATATTGTAGTCTGATCAGTGATGGCATACATAGTTGTAACCAAATATAACTTCTAGTTTTGCAAATGGTTGTCTGAATTTCGACACCACTATGAACATTCTTGTATTATTATTCATGCTCTATTCCTTTTACTCCGAACAGGTTTTTAATATATGTATATCCAACTGTCTATCAGGAGGGTATGGATGGGGTTAACTGACATCTGACAAATAGCCTAAAATTTAACTGACAACTGACATTTGTGGAGGGTTTTACTGACAACTGACAAAAGATTTTATTGCCATAAATATCCTTCAAAACCCGTTGTAAATAACAATGTTTCACTCTTTTCGACAAACAAATGCACGTTTTGTATTAAATCGTAGCAGCAGGACGCTTGAGTGTCATATTTCGTTAATAATTTGCTGTATAACCCATGTACATCAGGGTCATTTCACCTATGATCTCGAATTCACAAACTCACGCTGAGCAGTCCCGAGCACGCACCAGCTTACACCTGTACATGATGGCTGCAATACCCGGGGGGTGGGGGGTGGGTACTCCCTATAATGGCCTATAAGGGGAGGCTCCGCCCGAAAGGGGTATTTTTTTCAGGCTTAAGGTAAATAAAAGGGTAAGAGTTTCACAAGTTGAGGTATATAAAAGGGTAGGGAAATCGGTCATTTAGGTATTTAAAAGGTCTTAGAAAGGGGCTACATTGTTCTTAAGTGCGTAAAAGGGGTAACTTTTCTCAATAAAAGGTACATAAAAGGGGTACCTTTTCTGCCAAAATGGTATATAAAAGGGTACGTGGTTGGACCTCGGGGCGGAGCCTCCCCGAATTAAACTTTGTTAAGTAACCCCCCCCCCCCCCCCCCCCCGGGCTGCAATACTGGCGTTATTAAAGCAAATGTAAGCTTTTACCGCGTTAATTCGGATACGGCATTCGAAGACATAGAAGCCGTATTCCGATAAATGACTTAAATGCAGTACATGCTCTCAAAAAGCACCTTGTTTAATTCCTTGGTCTGAAGGAACTAACAATTAAATACGGCCTTTGAGATTTAGATATAGCTTTAACGGATGGCACCAAAACCGGGCGGTAAAAGTGATAACTTCGCCATCACAACAGACGAGCAGTGGAAGCTGGAGCTTCCAAGTATGCTGGATGACTCAGGAAGCGAAATGAACAGTATGCATTCTTAGTGCTTGTGTATTTGTTTCATGTAGTGGTGTAAATATAAGTATGCAAGTTAGTCCGGAAAACCTTCTGGGTACTGCCACACTTTCTGAATATTTTCGCTCAAGAATATGCTCAAGAATATTCTCAAGATTTTGGAACTATTACAAAGGAGTCTGAAGGAATAACAAAATGGGGGGCCAAGTATTTTACCCACGATAAGTCGTACTACCCCGTCCCGCAGACCAGTATGGAGTTTGCCAATATCAACTTTATGCAACCGCTGCTGTCAGAAGAAATCAGTCCCGACACTGAAACTGCTATGAAAGAATTGGTAGAGAAATATCGTCCGTGAGGCAAAGGACAGTCACGGGAGAAACTACAAAGGACAGAAGGGGCTTTACCACCGCAGTCTACTCGAAGGAACAAGATTGTAATAGAGTGGACTTGATGGAGGGACTAGGGAACGATCTTAACACTGAGGAACCGATAGTTTTTACCATGGATGAATAAGAAAGAGAAGAAAACGTATTCGTTCATGCTACATCCGAAGGTGGAGATGCGCCGCAAGTCACATTTGTAGACGACTGTCTAGTTGCAGTTGCTGAAGCGCGACCCCCGCCAGATGAATATGAAACCGACTCAGGACGTCAGGAGATGACTTATCTGATAGGGAAGACGAAGATATTGCGCCTGTTACTGTTTCAAGATCTGGGAGGCCAATACGTGCCCATTTTCGGCTTGATTTGTAATGTACGCTTATAGTGGATATGCTTCATGTTTCACAGGAGAAAACATATTTTGTTTGTTGCTCTCTTCCCAACGCGCCTGTTTTGGCGAGTGCAATATTCCCTGATCACTTCATCCCAGTCAATCACAATTGAGCTATTGACAAACAATACCCAATCAAATCAAACGAACAAAAAAGAAAGAACTCTTCCGATGTTTGTTTGTATTTCTCACGATATACTTCAAATATTTTGGAGGTGAATTTTGATGAGCTAAAGGGTCCAAGGGTTAGAGAGGAATGTTATGCTCGGGCAAGCAGGAGAGTAACGATAGAAAGCCGCTTTAATGAATTCACCAAATTGAAAAAAGTTATTAGTGTAGCAATTTTCGAATAAGTGATACAATTTACATTTAATGTGCCTTTTGAGCTAAATTTTGGATAAAAAAAGAAATAACTAAATTACTTAATTAATTATTAACAGCCAATTAACTGACAACTGACAAATGGCCAAAATTTTAACTGACAACTGACATTTGTACCCCTCCTATCCAGACCCTTCATCAGCTATAACAATTTTGCTGAATTTAAAGGATTTTC